>VWPU01008518.1:110252-158447 GCA_013398955.1 Callaeas wilsoni
CCCCCCCCCCTCCCCTCCCCCCCGCCCTTCCCTCCCCTTCCCTTCCCTTCCCTTCCCTTCCCTTCCCTTCCCTTCCCTTCCCTTCCCTTCCCTTCCCTTTTATTTCTTTGCTCAAAGCAGGGCTCTGCCCACGCTGCAGAGCAGAGGCAGCCAAGGCGAGGGCAGCATCCAGTCCTTGCCCACAAGGACCAGTACCCCCTCAGCTGGCAGTGGGCATGGGGCATGCAGGGCACTCACAGGCAGCAGCACGAGGTGAGGCTTTCTGTCTCATCCTCTCCAGCAGCACGGGAAGTGTTGCTGTGGGCTGAGCTCTCCTTCCCTTTGGATCAAGCTGTGATGTACCTCGATTTGCCCTTTGGCTTTCCTTAGGACACAGCAGCAGCTTCACGTGGTGTTTTTCTGGGCTCAGGTTGTATCCTTTACATGGAGTTTATTTTTGGTCTCTAGAAAAAAGACCCCAGACTAATTGATGATACCTGAGGCTGCACATCCAAATCCTGCTGCTGGAAACAAGCACCCTCCACGTGTGAGGCTCCACAAATTGGTGTGGGAGTGGGGTTCAGAGACCCAGCTGCAATTTTGCCAGTGGCTCCAGTCCCGGGCTTAGGTGAAATTGGTTTCTGTCACTCCAAAACACTGAGAGAGATCCTGTTAAAGGAAGAGACACAAACCTGTGCCTGCTGCCTTGCCTTGTTAGCCTTGGCTGGGCTGTTGGGAATATCACAAAGCAGGGCCTGGGGTTTCCCAAAGTGCTTCTCTTGGCTTTTGGATAGAGCTGGAAGATGTTTGCAGGAGATGTGGGTAACTGTGTGTTGATGACCTGCTTTTATCAGAAACGGACACAAAACGGAGAAGCAAGATGGACAGATGGGGGATGGAGCAGGCTGAGATTGAGCCCTCCTGACAAGAAACAGCCCAAAGGCAAGAAACACTCAGGCCCTTGGCCCACAACATGCACAGATTAAATACAATTAAGAAAAAGCAACATTAAAAGAATAAGAAAAAATATAGATTATATAAAACTCTCCAGTACTGGGGCATCATCTGACCATGGGGAGAAATCTGTACAGACCAGTCACTGTTTGTTACAGCTTCTACAACGGCAGCAGAAGAGCTTTTAATTTGAAAGTTGATACTAAAAAAGCTTGGCACCTTTGAAGTGTGCACCTTCCTTTCCTAGTCCATAGTCATTTCCTGTGAAATACAAGAGCGTGTACATATATGAATATTTAATTTGACAGTGACGAAGCTTTATATATTAAGTCAGTGAAAATGCTGCTGGGCTCATGGGAACAATACTACTTGTGAAGTGAGTTGGGAATTTGGTACCCGGTGGCTACCACTTAATTTTGATGTGAAGCACAACGACAAAAAATGAGTTAAATTTAATTCCAACCTATTGAAAGTGTTTTGGGGAACATGTTGTGCTCAAATTGCAAATTAATTTTTAGTTTATAGGTGATAATGGTTTATCAAGGCTCTTCCCTCTGAGAAATGGAAATCATGGCAATTCATGTACAAATTGTATCCCAAATTACAGATCAGAAGTTACTTATTTTGCAAATAGTGAGGTTAAATCAGGAAACCTTTTTTTTTTTAGCATACAGTAAAATTTTCTTGTCATAATACACATTAATCTAAAATGATGATATTCCAAGACCTTCATATGTTTGGGTTTTTTTATGAGTCTGTAACTTAGGCAGCCATTTTGTGTTCAGTAAAAAAAAATGAAATAAAGAGGGGACTTGCACTGCGGGCTTTCTCCTGGAGACTTTGCCTTCGGATTTCACTCCGTTGTGGTTATTTTACTGCAGAGTATCTGTCAGTGTGGTGGCTGCAGCTGTCTTTGTCTTGAACACCGTGCTGTGGATTCAGCCCCAACAGCCAGAGCACAAACCCAGCAGCAGCTTGCGTGATTCTACATCCAGGGTTTTCACTTCGCACCCTCAGAGCTGCTGGCGAGCTCGAAACACGCTCAAGAGGGAGAACCCAAGGCTTGGGGCATTCCATCACCCTGTGCTGCAGCCCCCCCGCCTCCAAAGCCCACTCTCCGTGCACCATGTCCCGACACCAATGCCTTTTCCTTCCCTGCCATCCCGAAATTCCCAGAGCTATTAACTAGGTCACGGGAGCTGGTCCCAATCCAGCAGTTTATCTAATTGCCTTTTTATAGTATATCGTGCAACTCTTCATTATCCTGTCAGAGCTGCCCAGCGCGGTGCTGGAGGGGGGGATGAGGAGGCCGAGCTGGGATGAAGGGCACTGCTGTGCAGCCTCTCGTGCTTGTGCATTACTGGTGCTGCAGGGGCGGCTTCGGCCTGGCCATAAACCCAGGAGCTGCTTTTGGCAATGGCTGGAGGAAGGCGGAACAACGTCCATCTCCTGAGATCACCTCCCTAGGTGCACGTGAATGTGTCCAGAGGGGCGGCTGCTGCTCCAGGAGTGCCTGGGCTGACCTGTAGGAGGTCTGCTCCTCGGGCGGATGTGACCATGGAATTTTCTTGGCTGGTTGGGCAGAAGGAGCCCCTCAGCCTTCCTGTCTCTGCAGCTGGCAGCTGTCCTGGAGGTGCCCTGCAGCAGGTTAGAGGGGTGTGGGGAAATATCGTGGCATAGACCAGGAGTCTGAGCAGGAATCAGGGGGTTGCACACCTGCATTTGGACACCTGTGCTTTTCCTGAGTGTTACAGGGGAGGATGAAGGGGAACACTCAGGATTTGCACACCCCCTTTTTCATATGGTCACAATTTGCAGTCTAGTGTGTTTGTAGCAGTTCGCAGCCCACCAAAGCCCATGAGAATCAAATCCTTCGGGGCTTGAGAGCCTGACTGAGCAGTGAACTAGGAGTGATGCCCGTCCTGCTCCCAAATAACTGCACCTTCATGCAAGTGGCACCGCTCTGTGCTACCCCACAGCCTGGAGAGAGGCTGGTGGTGAGGGATTTAGAAAGAAAACACACCCAGGATTGGCCTTTCTGGCTTGCTTTAAATGAGCACAAATAGCTCTTTTCCCTCCGATTGTTAATCAGAAGACCCTGACACAACCCTCACAAGCCTGGTCTGCAGAGATAAGGCAGAGTTGCTCCTCCGGCTTGGATGTGCCTGGGGAGGACGGCGGGGTCTGAACGAGCTGCTCCCCGCAGGAGCAGGGCTGCACACCCCTAGGGCTGCTGGGGGGGTACAGGAGACCCTCAGCCCGCCCCGGGGAGCGGCTGATAGAGAGAAAGCAGATAGTGCCAGAGCCCCCCGGCGTCAGCGCTGGCAGCGGGGAGGCTGCGCTCGTTCGCGGGCTCGCTCTCGCCTTTTAGCTTCGGCTGAAACGATTTGCAGCTCAAACGCCCCCCTGAGAGCCGCTAACCTTTGAATAAGGTTTGGCACCATTATCCTGCTTGGGTTAATTGGGAGTTAGGGAGAGCCCAGGAGTGACGCGGCTGCCTCTATCCATCCGTCCGTCCGTCCTTCCGTCCGTCCGTCCGTCCACCCGCCCCTCCAGCCTTCCCCGGCGCTCTGCGGGCAGCGATGGGGAGAGAGGCAGAGGTAAATGCCCCGACCCCCCTCTCCATCTCTCCGGGTTTTCCTCTCTTCCTCTCCCTCTTTCTGTGTCCCGTAGCCCTCCCCTCCCGCCCCCGCTCCTATTTTTGTGCTTTCTCCCCGATTTCAGCCGCTGGTAGTAGTTCGGGGGAGGAGGGGAAAAGTCTTTTTTTTTTCCAGCCGCTGCTGCAGAAAATCTTTTTCTCCCTCTCCTGGAAACGGGGCAGGAGCGAGCCGGCGTCCCGGAGGCAGAGGGACCCCGGGTGGGTGTTCCCAGCCGGGCAGGGGGTGGCGGGGGCGGCTCCGAGGTGCGCCCCGCCAGCGGGGAGAGGGGAGGCGAGTGCGGGCTCAGCTCCCGGCTTTAAAACTGGGTGGGCACAGCGGCACCCCCCGCTCCTGCGTCCCTCGGAGCCCCCAGACCCTGACCTCTCAGCATCCTCAGCATCCTCGCACCCCCCAGTATTTCCCACTCTCCTCGGGCTCCGACGAAGCTCAGCAGCCCCCGGGCGCTCTGCGCGCTCTCAGCTTGAGGGGTCCCCCGGGCAGGCAGGGGCACAGCCCCCTACAGCAGTGGGAAAAGAGAGCCCCCGACCCCAGGGCATCCCCGGCCGGAGGAGCGGCCCGAGCCCGCGGAGGGGACAGAGGGTCCCACGGACCTCGCAAGGCAGCCTTTGCCCCGGGGCATTCTCTCCCCACCGGCCCCACCATCCTGGACTTATTTTCAAGCTCCCCGTGGCATTTTTTTTGGTTTAGAATTTTTGGTTTATTGGTTGTTTCTGGAAGGATTTTGTTTGGTTTTAGTCTTTTGGTTTTTGTGTTGGGTTTGGAGGTTTTTTTTTTGTTGTTGGTTGGTTGGTTGGTTGGTTGGTTTTCTGTCGGTTTGGTGTTTTTGTTCCGGTTTTGTTTGTTTACAGTTTCTTTAAATATTATTATTTATTTTGGTTAGGGATTTTTTTTTTTTTCCTAAGAGGTATCCCCCGAGCCTGACACATCCATGACATTTTGGATGCTCAACGAAGAGCCGAAAGCCTATGTCCTCCACCCATGGCGTGATCATAGAACGGCTTGGGTTGGAAGGGACCATAAAGGTCATCTGGGTGGCTCCCAGTGCAACCCCCTCGACTCCCTGGCATCGAGGGCTGCTGGCCAGGAGTGCGGCATGATGCCCGGTGGGACCATTTTGGGTCTCCCAGCCGACGTTCGGGGATGCCGGGGCAGGGGCGGGGAGGTGTCAGGGCTGTTTGAGGAAATAATCACGCACCAGCCAGAGGTTTGGATGCATTTTCGTTCCTTCTTCCCTGATGCCCCCTGCAGCCTCCAGAAAGAGAGCTCTTTCACGTCTTCTTTCATAACGAACTCGTCTTAGGATGAATAAAAAAATAGTGCCAATAAAAAGAAAAAGCAATCGTTGGATTAATCCCTCCAGGTGTCCGTCCTAGCAGTGGTTTTCCCGGGCTGTGAACAGGCGAAACGGCGGCTGCGGCAGCCGAGGGCAGCGGTGACAGCCCGAGCTCTTCATTTTCGCCCGTTAAATCCCAGCCCGTCAAGACGCTGCCAAACCCGGGCCGAAGCCGTGCCCCGCTCGGCTTTCTCGACCTATTTGTGCACTGACATGTAATAATTCCCACGCAAAGCCAAGGACGCGCCGCGCTCAGTCGCCCTCCTCCTCCACTGCTATCGAAAAGCCCCATTTTTGGGGGGCCGGCTGTAGTAGCAGCTCCTCCATCCCTGCCCCGGGAGCAGCGGCCGAGAGATTCCTTAGGGGTACAGAGCCCTCACCGGGGATATTTTAGGTTTTTTCTGGGTTTTTTGTGCCCTTCAGCATCTTTGCACCCAATTTGTTTTTGGACTGTGGCCGTGAAAAAAAAATAAAAAGGTATTTAAGGAGGTTATTTAAGGGTTATTTCCTAGGAATCGGGGTTTTTTTCCCCATCTCGGCTAGGTACCGCATCCCACCTGCAAAGGCAGCCTGAGCACTCCCTCCCTGCTCCCTCAACAACGATACTAGGAAATAATTCAGTAGTGTTTTTTCCTCCCATCTGTAGAAAAATAATGGGGTTTTTTGTCTTCCAAAACAGCAAAGGAAACGGAAATTCCTCCCTCCCCCTACCTTTTAATATATAAAATATTTTTTTAAACAACGATTTAAAGGCTGTCCCGCCGCAGAGGGGACGTGCTTTCCCACACACCGCCCCCGAATGCCATCGCTCCCCCTGCCACTCTCCACTTGTCTGTGCCACAGCACAGGACCAGGATTTCCCGTTGCCATTGTTGGCTATGTTGGCCGCTCACCTCGGAAAAATTTAAAATAAATTGAAAAAAGTAAGGCTTTTAACTTACAAACGAACATAAGCGCTTGGAAGCAAAAGGAAAATATCAGTATTTTGTTTAAAGAAAGAAGAACCTCAGTATTGGCTGGTGGGGACTGAGAGCTCGGCACGGAGCATCCCCCGGTGCCGGTGCCCCCCGCGGCCGGGTGGTACCGGTGCGGTGCCGATGTGGTGCCACCCGGCTGCGGGCCCCAAACGAGATCTGCGCCCCTTGTCCCGCTGGTTTTGGAGCTCACTGGTCCCAGGAATCGTTACAGAGAGCTGAGCCCTCGCTGCCTGTGCGCGGCTGGCCACGCACCGCTGTGTCCCCTGGGCAGGGGCCGCTACCCAGGCCGCCCCCCGCCTCCGAAGGGGCCGCGCGTTTTGGAGCGCAGAGAAAAGAAAAAGGAGAGGGTACGAGGAGGAAAATCCCGTTAAGAACCTGTCGAAAGCCGCCTGTCCGCCTCTTCAGCGGAGCTCTTTTGTTTCTCCGTGGGGAAGCGGCTGGCGGCCGGGGGCCTGCGGGCGGGTGCGGAGCAGGTGAGGGGCAGGTGAGGGGCAGGGCGGGCAGCGCAGGGGATGCGGAGCCGAGCGGGGGGGAAGGTCCTGGGCTGCGGCGCTGCTGGCGGGGCCCGGCGGGCGTGGGTGGGGCGGAGGGGGGATTGCGGGGGGCTGGGCTTGGCCAGGGAGGCTGGTACCTCCCCCAGAAATGCAGCAATTCTCTCCCCTCTCCTCTTCTCTCCGCGAGGTGGGCGCACTGCGATGGAGACGCGGCGCGCTCTGCCAGGGGCTTGCGCTGCCCGTCTGGTGACATCCGCCGGCTGCTGACAGCCCCCATCCCGCCCGACTCGCCCCTCGATCCCGCCGCGGGGCTCGGCGGAGCGGCGCGGAGCAGCGCGGAGCGGGCGGCGGGGCGTGCGGGCCCGCTCCCCCCGCAGCGGTGTCATGCCCCTGGGCATCCCGGCCGGGAGCCGTCCGCACTGCGCCGGGACGAGGAGGTAGCGGCTCGGAGCAGCTCCCCGCAGCCGCCCCTCGCCGGGCGACCGAGTCCCGTCCACCGCCCCGCCGCCCGCCCGCCCCGTCGGGTGTCTGCATCCCCGAGGGTCCGCGAGCAGCGGAGTGACCAGAGCCGCCGCCATGGCCACCCTCCTCCGCAGCAAGCTCTCCAACGTGGCCACCTCGGTGTCGCACAAATCCCAGGCGAAGATGAGCGGCATGTTCGCCAGGATGGGCTTCCAGGCGGCCACCGACGAGGAAGCGGTGGGCTTCGCCCACTGCGACGACCTGGACATGGAGCATCGGCAAGGGCTGCAGATGGACATCCTCAAGTCCGAGGGCAGCGAGGAGGGCGGGGAGCCGCCCCTGGAGGGGGACATCCACTACCAGCGGGACGGAACAGGGCCCCTGCCGCCCTCCGCCTCCAAGGAGGCCTGCTCCGAGCTCTCCGGGCAGGGCAAGCCCAAGATCACGGCATGGGAGGCGGGATGGAACGTCACCAACGCCATCCAGGTACGGCCGCCGCCGCGCCGCCACCGCCGCGGGGCACCGGGCAGCGCTCCCTGATCCCGGTGCGGTTCCGTGCTCTGTATCTCGGGCAGCAGCCGTGGGCTGATTGCAAACCGGCTTCGGGGGGAAAGGGAAAAAGGGAGTAAAAGGAGAAAAAGAAAACAAATAAAAATAGGTGAAGGATAGAGGAGAATAAAAGGGTGGGAGAAAGGAAAGGGAAAATAGGTTTAAAAAAAAGGAAACTAAAATCCCCCAACCCGGCTTTCTGCTTTTCTCCCCCACCCCCGAACAGGGCACAGCGCCAGGGAGGGGCCCAGGCCCCAGCCTCGTCACGCTGCAGCTTCTGCGGGGCCGGGGCTGGCTGGTGACCCCATCAGGCTTCCCCGGCAGGGGTCACGGGCAAGGAGGGACAGGGGGCCCGGGGGTGACTGGGCTGGCGTGTCCCAGTCCGGCCCCTCTGGATGTCCCCAGCTATGGAGGTTTTGGTGCACCGAGAGGGGCTGGGGACAGAGAGGGTAGAGACTGGGGCAAAGCCCGGGCACCGAAACCTCGCTCGCCTGTTCTGGGTGCCCGGGGGTGCGATGACGCGGGTGTGACTGCGCGGGTGTGACTGTGGGGGCGGCACGTCACAGGGACAGGGGGTGCGTCACCGCGTGTGGCCGCGGCTGCGTGGCGTGACTGCGTGACCGCCTGCGTGGGTGTGATGGTGCGCGGGCGAGACAGAGAGCACGCACGAGACCGCCGTGGTGCGGCTGCGTGTGCTCGGCCGCGGGGTGGGCCTGGGCCCCTCCGAGATCCAGCAACACAGTTTCCATTTTGTCTCTTTCTAGGGGATGTTTGTTCTGGGCCTGCCCTATGCCATCCTTCACGGTGGATACCTAGGACTCTTTTTAATAATTTTCGCCGCGGTGGTTTGCTGCTACACCGGGAAAATCCTTATTGCCTGTCTTTACGAAGAGAATGAGGATGGGGAGATAGTCAGGGTGAGAGACTCCTACGTGGACATCGCGAACGCGTGCTGCGCGCCCCGCTTCCCCACCCTCGGGGGCAGAATCGTGAACGTGGCTCAGATCATTGAACTGGTCATGACCTGCATCCTCTATGTGGTGGTCAGTGGGAACCTGATGTACAACAGCTTCCCCAACCTGCCCGTCTCCCAGAAGTCGTGGTCCATCATTGCCACGGCAGTGCTCCTGCCTTGTGCGTTCTTGAAGAACCTCAAGGCAGTCTCCAAGTTCAGCTTGCTCTGCACATTAGCCCACTTTGTCATCAACATCCTGGTGATCGCCTACTGCCTCTCCAGGGCGCGTGACTGGGCCTGGGACAAAGTCAAGTTTTACATTGATGTCAAGAAGTTTCCCATCTCCATTGGCATCATTGTCTTCAGCTACACCTCCCAGATCTTTCTGCCTTCCTTGGAGGGGAACATGCAGAACCCCAAGGAGTTTCATTGCATGATGAACTGGACTCACATCGCAGCTTGCATCCTTAAGGGACTCTTTGCCTTGGTCGCCTACCTGACCTGGGCTGATGAGACCAAGGAGGTCATTACAGACAACTTGCCATCCACCATTAGGGCAGTAGTTAACATTTTCTTGGTGGCCAAAGCCTTGCTCTCGTACCCCTTGCCGTTCTTTGCAGCTGTAGAAGTCCTGGAGAGGTCCCTTTTCCAAGATGGAAACAGGGCTTTCTTCCCCAACTGCTATGGGGGTGATGGGCGGCTCAAATCCTGGGGACTCACCCTCAGATGTGCCCTGGTAGTTTTCACCCTGCTCATGGCTATTTATGTCCCCCATTTTGCCCTCTTGATGGGTCTTACTGGGAGCCTCACAGGCGCAGGGCTCTGTTTCCTGCTCCCCAGTCTCTTCCACCTCAAACTCTTGTGGAGGAAGCTCTTGTGGCATCATGTCTTCTTTGATGTTGCCATTTTCGTTATAGGTGGTATCTGCAGCGTCTCTGGGTTCATCCACTCTTTAGAAGGCCTCATAGAGGCTTTCAGAACCAATGCTGAAGACTAAGGAGGGGCCAGAGTCGGGTGCAGGAAGAGAATCGCATCGAACATCCGCATAGCCAAATAATTCTGCATCCCTTTAATGGAAAGAGTCATTATTTTCGTTACACGCATCCAACAAATTCTAAGTCATAGAATCTGCAAATTAAGGAAAATAAGAAGAGATGAAAGTGCTCGCCCTGATGTCTTTTTAAATAAGCTCAGATTTAAATCTATTTTTTTGTTATTTAGGTTTTTTGGAAGGAAATTATCTGGTGCCCCGCCCCTATCTCCTCACTCGTTGCCTGAAGCTTGGCCCCCCACAAACGGCCTGTTGGGAAACAGTTGCAGTTTTCAACACTCCTCACAGATATGCAATTCAGTGTTTCAGGAGCTGAAACACAGGTGCCGATCCCATGGGATTGGGTCGCTGCCCTCACAGACGGAAGCAAACCCGCCGTGGGCGCCGGGAGCAGGGACCTTTGTTTTAAGACTTTGAGAGATGGATGTAGATGAGACCCAGATTGTACAACCAGCCCAACAAGCCCAAGCAGCGGCTGACGACCGGTGATGCCACTTACCTGCAATGTTTACACCGTAGTCACATAGATGTCAGGACTGCTTGATTCTTCCATCCGAATCCACACCGAGGACAGCGCTTCCCATCGAACACAAATGTGTTGCCTCTGGTTGAAATCGCAGCCCTGGAGTCCACTTCTCGGTGACTTATGTTTCATTTCGTTTTAACAATTGTTATTTCTAAATTATGAAAATCTAAAAAAAAAAAAATTATATATATATATGGTTGGATTTGATGTCGTTCAGGATTACAGGAACAAAACTACGACACAATTCATTATGTGCAATCTACCAGATCCGTGGAGCTGTTTCCAATGTACGTGTGGTGTCATTGTGGTAAATAAGATGAAAAATGTATATCAGAAAAAAAAAAAATCTATCTTTAACATATAATGTGGTACATAAATATATCGAACAATAAAGAGAAAACATAGATGATGAGGCTGGCCTGGTTTGTGGGGGGCTCAGAGGAGCAGGGCAAGGCAGAGAGAGGTTCACCCCTGCCCATGTCGGGGCTACAACACATCCTCGGGCTAAGGGGAGGCAGCGCCGGCTTGCCATTGAAGGTGGCATTAAGCTGTTTGCAGGAGGTGAGACACATTTTTTGGGAAGAGGTCGTCTTACAGCTAGGGGTCGTGGGGCTGCTTTCATCCCCTCCTCAGAGTTTTGCTTTCCCCTGTAGAGCTCAGACTCCAGGGATGAATGGAGTTTTCAGATACGCCCCGAGGTTTTTGTTCTTGTGAAAGAGGGGAAAAAAACCCCAAACCTCACAAACAAACAAAGGGGGAGAAATAAACGAAATAAAGGGCTGGGTGTACCCCTGGCTTGATCCAAACTCACTAAACCCTGCCCACGGGTGTGGAGCATCGGACTGATCCCCGCTGCGGGCAAAGTCGCCACCCTGGGGAAAGTCAGCCCCACATCCACTCCTGTGACCGAAAACACCTCGATTTACATCATTTTAAAAGCCATAACAACTAGTTGTCCACCCGCTGCCGCTACACTGCGAAGACAAGGATGAGGGGACCCACCGGCAGCGCTCCCGCAGCACAGGCACAGCTGAGATCCCCGTGGGGCTCCTATTATTGCCCCCAAACCCGGTCGAGCCCTGGCAGGGCTGGGATATCCCCCCTTCTCCCCCGTCCGGTCCGGTGTTAGCGGGCAGCTCCGCAATGCGGTACCGGGGGCGGGAGGGGGGTGTTGGCACAAGCTGGGAAAGGGGCCCCGGGCGGGAGCGAGGGATGTCCCTGCCCGGAGAAAAAGGCGTTTCGGGCGGCTTTCCGGGCAGCCTCCGAAAGAAAAGAGCAGGGGAGCTGTGGGGTCTATTCCGTGCGGGGACAGGGTTGTGTGGTGCCGGGGGTGGGTGAGTGCTGGAGGCATCGTGGTGGGGCGCCTGCCCCCCGAATTAGCCACATTTCCCTCCATGCCGGCACCCTTTCCTGGGGGCATCCAGCAACGTCCTATTCTATTCTCCAGCTCATCCCCATCATCTTCATGCTCACCCCTACCCCTATCCTCACCATTTGCATCCTCCTCAGCCCTGCTCCCACCCCGATGCAGGTGACCCGTGCTTGCCGCCCTGCCGCAGGCACCGACAGCCCGATCCGCCCCCGGCCCGGTGCGCTCCCCGCCCGCAGCCGCCTCGGAGCCGCCTCGGAGCCGCCACGGCGGCGCAGCGCCCTCGCCCGACGGCGCTCCCGGCCCGGAGCCACCGCATCCACAGTCGGGAGACGGGATGGGCCCGGCCCGGAGCCACCGCACCCATCCGCCCGCGAGGAGGGGAGCCAGCCCGCACGGGGCTTCTCTTCAGGGGTGCTCGCTGCTCTTGCTTCTGCCCTAAACTCTCTGTTCCAGCTCTGTTTTCTCCCCAGGGCGATGATAAGGGGCCAACACGGGAGGAGATCCAGCCCGTCCCCCTGCCCTGAGCTGGGCTGAGACCTCGGATCCTGAGAATAAGTGGAGAGCTGAGATTGCCTGGGACGTTAACGCACTGCTCTGCATATCTGTGGTTTGCATTGGCTTTGCACAGGGTGGTTTCAGGGTGTTTCTGTCTCTGAGTTCCCCACCAGGGAAGCAAAGGGACCCATGCCGTGCCGTGCCATGCCATGCCACAGCAGCACAGCAGCTGGCTCTCCTCTCCTGCGGGCAGCTTCTTGTGCCTGGATACAGGATGCTCATAGACTAACCTGTCCTGGTCTTTGTGCTTTACAGGGGCCAAAAGTCCTCTGGTACAGGGTACATGATGATGGAAACCGCTTTAAGAAGCTTTAATGTCACAGAGGTTTTAAACCTAATTCAGCACTTTCATTTTCCTTCCCCTTGCGAGCAGAAGCGGCCCCTGCTGCACTTGGGGCTGTAAGAAGGTTTGTGCCCCTTTTGTGACAGTGAGGGGAAAGTCAGGGATCCTCGCTCCTATCCTTCAGGGTGAAGAATAGGGAAACATAAGCAGGGTGCCCTTACCCCCTGCAAGGGCACCTCATATCCCTGAGCTCCCCAGGCTCCTGCTTCCAGGGAGACACTCCCGGCTGGAGGAGCTCCGGGAGGCGTGGGTGCCGCCCGGCAGCAGCAGGCGGTGCAGCTCCCGGGGAGCACAGGGCACCTCAGCGTCTGGCTCGCTGCAGCTTTCAGCTGTGGCGAAGCCAGCGATTACGGAGAGAGCCCCAACGGGCTTTGTCTCGCTGTCAGCTCTGCTCAGGCGCTTCCCTCCGTGCTCCTGCCGGGAGCCGGCGCTCGCCGGCGGCTGACGTGCGACCAGCTTGCGAAACGAGCCGGCTCTGCAAGCCGAGCCATAACAGAGGCTTTGTCCTCTAAGCTTGTCCGTGGCTGGAGCGAACGCAGCTGTTGGTGCAACACTTGTACCTTGGGCTTGGAACACGGGCAGCCCCTCCAGCCCGTCGCAGCACACATTTTGATGCTGTGCTGGTGCTGGCGAAAGCCTTCGTGAGCCCACTGCTATGGGACATGTGCTGCCCTGACAGCAAGGGATGCAGCGGAGTGAGGAAAATAACCCCCCAAAATAGCAGCAGGTTTAACTTGAACAAAGCAGAAATCTTCTGAAAAGCCAGTGCGATGGCAAAGTCTGATCTGTGTTCCAAATGGCTTTTGTCTGCAGCTTTGTAGCTTCTGGTCATGTGCTGCAACAATCCTCTCTAAACCTTCTCACTCTGAAGACCAGACAAACAAAGGCCTTCTCTGCACTACCAGGGAACGGATTTATTTCTCTCTGTGTCTTTACAGTTCCTCAAACACAATAGGGACCTCTATTTGGGCTTGTTTCCTGAGACATGAGGGTAATACCAAATCTCTGTTGCCCTCACGCATCCACACAGCTGTGCCACCCAACGGGACCATCAGTGGGAGCTGGAGTGAGGTGGGGCTGAGCCCACCCCTCCCTGTGTGCAGAGGGCAGGTACGGCTCTGCCTTCTCCTCACACATATGGAGCCAGAGACCTTGGCGGTGGTGGCAGCTGGATATCTTGGCTTTATGAAGTTTGGATGCTCCACATCACCTATTCCAGGCTATTTCAGAAAATGCTTATTTTGACGGTGGCACCACTGTTCTCCATCAACTGATTTTGTACATCTTTGGAGTTTGTGTTTTAGGTGAGGAGCTGGAGGCTCTACCAATGACTCCACCAACACTCTCATCTGTCAGACTCTTGTTTGGGCACCCACACAGGAATGTGTGACCACTGGTGTTGGGCTCCAGCCGAAGGGAAGGGAGAGGAATGGAGAAACTGGGGAAGGCATGGAGGGCAGTAGATTTTGGCTCTAAGAGTGCTCCTCTAGACTCAGTTCCGATGTGCGCATGGGTCTGGATCCTTCTTGGCTGTTCAGGTTGTTGTTCCTCCAAGTGAGTGGCCCAGGATGGGAGCGTGGAGCCACAGAGGGGGGACACTCGGGAGGCAGAAGGGAGATTGTAGGATGTCACACCTGCACAGATCAGGCGTGTAAAAGTCCCTGGATCTTTTGCCCCTCCGTGCTGCCAGAGGACAAGGCTCCCCCTCACCCAGCTCTTTCCTGTCTGGCAAGGTCTGTGGGTTGCTGGGGGATTGGCAACAGGTCATGTCCACAGCCAGGAGGTCTTGCAGGCGTTTGGGAGGTGACCCATGCCTCATTACCTCCGCTGGCACCTGGCATGTGACCCGGCACAGCCTTCGGCAAACAGAGCACTTTGTTCTGACCCTTTGCACTTCCCTGCCAGTGAGCTGCCCTCTAATCCCCCCAAGGAGGGATTTTCCTCTCCCATTCCAGCTCCCTGTGCCTTGGTCCCCTCGGAGAGCGGTCCAGGGTAATAATTTACTGCCTGCCACAAGCCACTCCTTCGGACTTTTTCTTCGACCTTCAGACTGCATTGCCAAAATAAAAACAACGGGAGGGAGAGCGGTACAGGCTGCTTCCCACAGCGAGAGTGTGGCAGTGCCCACCAGTCCTGCTGCCGGAGCCCAGGAGCCCTGTCTCTGCAGGTAATGCCCATTTGCTTTCTCTGGGATGATTGCAACCTTCCTTTCTTTTAATGAGTTCCTGAACCCCTTTGGGAGCAGCAGAGGTTTTTGTGAAGGACTCGCTCCTTGCTGCCAGGAGCCCCGCTGGCCTGTGGAAGAGCTGCTCCCCAGGGCCAGCAGCTGGAAGTGGAGGGGGGTTGAGCTCCAGCAGTGGGGTTGTTTCCCAGCTGTGGAGAAACCCAGGGGGGAGACAAGCAGCCTCCTTGCTCCACCTGCAAACTAGCTGGGAAGATTTCTGGTGTTAACTGTGCCTCCCCCGGGGAACTTCCACCAAAGGAACTTCTATCACCTTGCTTGTCCCTGCAGCCCCACATCAGCTCACCTGGGAGAGCTCCTGTGGGGAGCACCCACGAGTGTTTCTGATCTGGGTAATTTCAGGGGCTGGCAGATCAGCAGAGACCAACTGTGTGTGTGTCCACAAGTTCCTGGGCCACCTGCACATGGAAAGGAGCCTTGGGCTCCACTGGGGTTTGCAGGCAGCACCAGAAGGGTGAAGCTTACACCAGAAATTTCAGGTTGTGTTGGCTGTGCTCTCCTGGGCTGTGCGAGTCTCTGGGGCCTGGAGAAGCTCAGGGGTGTCCAGCAGCCTTCTAACAGAGCATTCCCAAACCCCTCGCTGGCAGGACAGGGAGAGCTGTTCCTGCTCGGTTCCAGAGCAGGGGAACAGAGCTGGGCTTGGCAGATTTCAGGACAGCTCTGCTGCTCTTGTACAGGGCTCACAGGTCCTGGCAGTGCCTTGAGCCCAGCTTGGACTGGGCTGCTCACTGGATCTATACGTGTAACTCTGCTGGAGACAATCTCTGGCTGTGCCAGCACCAGTTGCTTCCCGGGATTTGCATGTGGATAAAAAGGGGTGAAAACCCGGATCCCATGCAGTGGAGCTGGAGCTGGCAGCTCTCAGGGATGGAGCAGGCAGAGGGGAGGCATTCCCAGGGTCACTGCACCCACAGCTTCTCCTGATGAAGCCGGTGTTGTGCCGGCAGCGAGGGGCCTGGGTTTGGGCAGTGCAGCTCTCAGAGCCACTTCTGAGCTGCTAAACCAATCCAGGAACCTGGATTCCTGCTCAATCCAGCCAGGAACCTGCCTCTCTGCCCTTGTCCCCACCAGGCTGAGCACCTCTGGGACTTGAGCTGTGGGTGGTGGCCCTGTGTCACACTGACCTGTGCTACAGGGGAAAAGAGGTATTCACCCCAAAAAGCAGGTTTTGGGGTTTGTGTATTTTGGGTTTGTTATTTTTTTAAAGGTCCTAAAGCACCTGTAATGTGTCCTGAATTGCTGCTGGGAAGGAGAGGAGGGGACAGCAAACAGGAGAGTTGAGCGTTCCCCAAGGACAAAGCTGGCCAGGAAGGGCCACTTACAATCAGGCTGCTTCCAATGGTGTGTTATTTATTCACTGAGAATGTGCCTACACTTGAAAACCACTTGGGAGCAAAAAAAGTCCCAGCCAATTAATTTAATGGCAATAACAAGGAATTTATTCTGTGGAAGATGTAAAGGCTTTACAAGAGATCAGTAATATTCTGCCACATTCATATTTACAGAAACAGAGGCACAAAAAGTGGCAAGAGTTCCTCAAATCAGGTCCTTTGGAATAAAAACCTGATCCCCAGTGGTCTTCTCTTGTCTCCTTTCTCCAAAATGTGGGGAAATATCCCAGCACCTATGTGGGATTCCTTGGCAAAATCAAAGGCAAAGCCTCAGGCAGAGCCCTGGTTTTTGAAGCTGAAAAAAAAATGTAGAGAGGTAAAAAAAAAACTATTTTAAAGAGCTGCAATGGTCAAAAATAATCCACTTAGTCTTTCATGAATCCTTCTAAAATGAACAAATAGCCTCTGAGCTTTTAAAGAACATCCCATCCCATCCCGTCCCTTACCCAGCAGAGATAACTGAGTAGCCAAACATTTCAGGTCACCTTTCACTGCAGATGCACGGACTCTTGCTTTGTGCTCGCTAGAGAAGTATTTGTTTTACTCTTATCTGGACCTTCCCTGCAATTCCAATTGCTCAGGACTGTGTGGTTCCACTTCAGTGATTCTTTTATGATTATGGTTATGGATATTGCTAGATAGGGAGATTAGGATTATCTTTCCCTGTAAAATAGCATATAAAATACTGTAAGAGAGAGAGGGTATTTCTCTGCGTGTAGAGACAATGGTCTGGACCTGTTGTCCCCACTGGATGTGTCCTGTCCTGGAGAAGCTGCAAATGTGGCTTCCCTGGGATGGCCCTTCCTGAAGGGATCCAACTCAGCCACGGAAGGACCACACAGACCCTGACCCCTTATACAGCCTGGGGAAGTGAAGGCAGCTTCCCTCCCTCGGGGGAAAAGAAGATGTTTCCAAGTACTGACAATGTCTGGAGGCTCTGAGCTGTGCCGGTCCAGCTGAAAAAATTCCCTCTCTGTGACCAGAGCTTGCTCCCCCCATGGCCTGGCCAGGTCCAGGCAGGAGGTGTGCACAGAAGGGGTTAAATTGCCCGAGAGCTGCTCCTCACCTTTGAACTCAGGTCCAGCCAGAGGTTTTCCTGGCACAGATGTGGAAGGCAGGGAAAGAGCAGCCAGGCACAGAAGACCAGCAATGCTGGCAAAACCCAGCTCTGACATTAGCAGCTCTCCAGCCTCACCAGAACTGTTTAATTTTGTTTAGGAGTGCATGAATGCTGGGCAGGAGAATGGGCCAAGGTCAGTGCTGGTGTAAGGGGCACGGCCACCATGGTGGCACCTGCAGGGACACGTGTCTGTGTGATGTGTGTGCCCCACAAGTGCCCCCACACTCAGAGGTCCCTTCGGCATGGCACAAACCTGTCCTGCCATGGCACGGGCAATGATGGGTAAGGGACAAGAGCTGCTGCAGTGGGTGACTGGCTGTGGGCACACAGGACAGGGCAAGAGGAAAGTCTCACCTCTGACACGTGGGGAGGGCTGGAGGCTAACCCTGCTCACACCTACCTGTCCCACTCACGTCATCATGGTGACAACTGCTCAGCCCGGTGACCTCTCCAGGGAGAGTCACAGAGCTCCGGAGGCAAAGCCCTTTGCACCTGCCCCAGGCATCTGGTGGTGTCTGATGCTGAATTTCCAGTGAGAACCTGCCCTACACTGGGGATTTACTGCTGGGCCATGTGTCTCTGTGTATCCAGGGAATGTTTTCTCCTGTGCCAGGGAGCCACCAGTGTCAGGGCAGTCACCTCGGGTACAGGTAGGGTAAACTGGGTTTCAGGTCCTCAAAAGCATCTAAAGACAAAATCCTTCCCCAAGAGCAGAAATACATGAATTTAACAGTTCTTGGCTAAATTTCTTCTGTGGTACAGAAGCCAAACCACTTGGCTCTCTTCCATTCCCTCTGTCTGCCAGTCCCAAAGCACTTTGTCACCGGGGTGACGGCAGAGCCCCCCAGTGACCCCCACCAGACTGAATGCTGGGTGGGTGCTGCCCAGACGAGGGTCAGCAGCTGTCCCTGTGTCCCTGAGCCGTGCCTGGCTGGCAGGCAGCCCGTGCTGCACCCAAGGACTTGTTTCTGTTCTCACTCCTGCGCCCTTCACCTCTGCAGACGGAGGAACATCTGCGTGCTCTGCTTCCCGAGGACACGCGGCGCCAGCAGCTGAATTCCTGCCCCAGCTGTAAGGAGAGGAGATTATTTCGGCTGGCTTATGCTCGTGGCCTGGATGGAGCCCCCCTCCACTGCCCTGGGCAAGACGAAGGGTAATGCTGCTGCATGGCACGGTGTCACTAAGCCCTGGGCAGGGCGAGGGCATGGAGAAGGCTTCCCCACGGAGGTGTCCCACAAGTGCTGGGCTGCAGAGCCCTCCTGGTGGGCTCCAGCTGGGCTCAGCCTGCCCAGCAAGGGCTGCAGGGAGCCTGGTTCCCACGGGACACGCACAGGGGACTCGGGAGGTGTTGGTGTGCAAGAGGAGGTGGCACCTTTGCCTTGCACACCCGGCCCTGAGTGACACCCAGCCCTGGAGTGTCACTGACCCTCACAGAGGGGGTAGGAGGGACAAAACAGGCCCAATGACACTTTCCCCATCACTATCTGTCATCAGATTAGGTGTTTTATGCATTTTAACTGTTAAAATTTTCCTTATGGGATCCTTCTGCTTTCTCTTCTTTAGATAGGATGTGTTTTTACTTAAAGATGCCTTTTTCAATGGAAATTAAAATCAATTAGATTTTGTTGATAACACCAAAATTTTCATTAAAGAAACAAAAGCAGAAGGCACTGACTAGAAAATGTAAGTTAACAGATGAAATTATTCTGAAATTTGACCATTTCAATGCAAGTGGAGGCAAAGCTGAAGAAAAGGAAAACATATTAAGGGATATTCGAGAAGATGTCAAGGCTAATAGATTGAGAATATTGGCTGAGCAAAAAATCAGGTTTTGACCTGAGACAAGGCAACACTTCAAGCAAAACTCTGTTTTCCCTCCCTCATTACATGTGGCACTAATCACCTCAGATGTTCCAGATGATCTCCCTCTGGTAGCTGCAGTCTGGGGTGAGGGACCTCTCCCATGGTGGGCAGCCCTTCTGCTCCCCACAGGGAATGCTGCCCACAGCCCAGCTTTTACCTCCTTGTACCCATCACTGAGATGGCTCTGCAAGCTGCTTTCCTGCTGCTGCAGCTGCACACAGGGAGATTTTATAGGAAACTACAATGGAAGCAAAAGCGACTGCTTTATTTTTAATGAAGAGAGAGAAGACACCAGCCCTTCTCCCAGCTCTCCTTTTGCTCAGAGCTCAGTCTCTGGTCTCTCAAATCGCCAGGCTCCCCATTTGCAGTTAATAGTTCTGAAAAGCACCAACCTGGCTGCAGCCCTCCAGGGTCCCTGAGGACATTGTAAAAAGCAGCTTCTTCAGGGTTTGACCTGAACCAAATGCCAGGCTTGACCTTCCTCCCAGCCACTGGACAGTGGACAAATTTCCAGCTGACTTGTAAAAAATTATTCAGAACACCTGAGCTGCCTGCCAGGCTGTAATTTGCTCCTACCCACCACCTGCACCTCTTGTCCCCACCCAAAACTATCCCTCCCACCTAAATCTCACTCCTTGGGTATAGCTAGCAGGTGTCTCTTCATCTTTTGCAGCTGGTCAGCCTTTCCTGCTCTCTTTAAAGTGCTGCAGTGAGGCACTGACAGTGGCACAATCACTTTGAGGAGTTGAGGGTGGTTGTGTTCAGGGGTTAAATGAACTGCTGCAGGAACCAAAGCTGTTCCCCTCTGGGCTTTAGGAAGAAGCTTTGGGCTCCTGGCCCAGCAGGGTGGGCTGGTGCAAGGATGGGAAGTGTGGGGGATGAGAGGTCTCTGTGCTCACTGGTTGTGGACTGCTTCCCGTGCTTCAGAACTCAGCCTCTGGGAGATGTGCTCCCAGGTATGTTTGACTTGTTTTCACGGAATTATTTCTCTGCAAAGTGCTTCAAGCTTTAGCCACCTGCCGTTTTCTTTAAGTTCTGCATGTAGCTTTTCTCTAAAATTTTGAGGATTGGCTGTCTGTGGGCTCCAGCTTGCCCCGAGCCAGGGCTGCTTGCCAGGGCTCCTGTTCTGGTTTGCAGTGTCCCTGGGGTGTAGGGAACAGGATCTGCAGGAGAAGACTGAACAAGCCGGGAGCTCTCCAGGGAGTGGCTAAGAAAGCTTCCCCAAATGTAAAAGTGCTTTAAAGTTTTTACTAACCTCGTCCTGGACTTGCTGCAGCGTCTCAATGGGAATGCAAGTGGAGTTCAGTACTAGCTTGCAGCTACCTCTTAGATCTGTAGCAGGGGAAAACTTGAGCCTTTTTTTCTCTCCCCAGCAAAAGCACGTATTTGCAGGAATCCTCCTTCCCACCTCCCTCCCTGCTCTTCTCTGAGCTGAAACTGGGGCATCTCCCCTTAAGCTGTGAGCAGCCCCTGTGCTGGGTGAAAGCTGTGGGCTGCCCTCGGTGCCTGAAAACTCTGTGCTTCCTCCAAAGCATCACCTGCCGTCCCAGTGACAGCCGTGCCAGGCCTCCCCGTGCTGGCAGCCAGCCCTTCCCAGAGCGGGAGAGGACGAGGGACTTGCTCGGAGGGCTTTGCAATGTAGGTTAGGTAGGGAAGGCTGCCGAGAGCCGTGACATCAGGGAGGAGGGTGGGAGGCAGCCCGCAGATGACGAGCCTGTGAGCTCGTGTCTCCGCGCAAGGTACGCGTTGCATTAGTAATGTGTTTGTAGCAAATAACGCTGGGCTAGCATGGGAATGTGGGTCACCACTGCCAGAACTGTGCGAGGAAGAGGGAGCTGCTCGTGCTGTGCTGGGAAGCAAACGTATGTTACTGAGGGATGTGTGGTGGGGGGAGATTTAGCTGCAGTAACTGCTCCAACTTGTAAGTAGCAGCTTTCTGTTGTGTGAGCGGGTACTTCCTGCCTGGGGGTGCCTCTGGCTGGGAGTTGGGGTGAAATGGTCTTTGAGGAGGGGGGAGTGGGGTGCAGGGGTTTGCGTTCCTGATGTGTGATAGTCCCGTTATGTTGGGGAACTCCTAGACTTGCTTGCCGATGCTCTCTGTGGCCCTGGCCATGCCCGGAGCATCCGTGCTGCACCAGCAGGCATGAGGAGGGATGCAGCCGGGCATGTATAACCACAGATTCCAGCGTATTTTCATGACCTATTTCTGGTTCTGTTGTTCAGTGTGTGCGCTCAGAAATCTTTGTGCTTTAGGGGGAGTAGGGTTTGTTAGTGATAAGGAAAAGCCTGCTTGACTGCCTGTGAGATTTAAACAACAAACTAACCTGGTTTTGAAGGTGGATTTGGGCTGGGGAAGGTGCCTCTGAACCTGAATAGAAAGTAATATGGGATGGAGATATACACATCCTAAAAATGGGTATGGTACTTCAGTGCCAGAGACTTTAACCTCAGAGCAAGTCACTTTAATGAAAAAGCTGTGCTGGAAAAGGCTGCCCTTGGTCAGCAGGGACTTGTTGAGTGGCTTCACTTCCAGCAAAGAGGCAGTGAAGCAGAACAGGGCTGGTGGAGGGAACATGAATGGGGTTCCAGGCTGGAAGGGGCTCCTGCCTAGCTGCAGGCTGCTAAAACAGGCTTGTGCGAGCCCCTTGGAGCAAGTCAAGAACTTGTCTTGCATCCTGTGCTGCTAGGAAATGCCAAGGCACATGGATGTGTTTCTGTGGCTTGCCCATGTGATCTCCAAGATGCCCAAGCTGCGATATCTCCATCTGTGCCTTAGTCATTATTTCCCTCCAAGCGTGGGATCGGAACAGTGGCAGCAAGCTGACCCTGAGGCCAAACCCAAGCTTGTGGGGCTTCAGATTGGGAGGAAATGGGCTCTATCACCTGATGGAGCTGCAGGCAGCAAGCAGGAGTGAGGTGTTAGTTTGGGTTGCTCTGGCAAGAGGCTCCTGAGCAGGGGTGGGAACCTTCACTCCTCTACCTGCTGCTGCCATGTGCAGCTTGGGGCTTGTCCACACACACCTGTGTGCCCTGGCCATCCCTGTGCCAACCTCCTCCCTGGCCCTGAGCCTTCAGTGAGTGTCGTCTGCTCAGAGACAGCAGCACAACACAAGTGCTGCTGTGGCCGTGATAACTTCCCAGCCTGTGGGACGGACACAGCCCCGAGGCAGGTGTTGGATGACCTTCAGCAGACCTCAGCGAGCCAGGGACAGCCAGGCTGTCAGGGAAAGGACTATGCCCAGTGGGAGGAGATGGGGCTTGACCTGTCTGGGTGCTGCCTGCATGCTGTCCCTGCTGGTGGGTGCCAGCTGGGACAGGATCTTGGACTTGCTGCAGGGCAAAGTACAGCCAAGGTCAGGGGCTCAGACCAGCCTGATGTTGTAAGTTCTCCCACTGCAGGGTTTGTGGGCTTTGCTTTAAATTCCTGCTTTGCCTTTCTTACCCATTCAGAAACTCTAAACCCACACCTTAGTTTTTTGGCTGCTCATCAGAGCTGCCCGCAGATTTGCTTGTGGAGCCAGTTCAGTGGTTCTCAGGATTTTGCAGGTCCCTCTGCCTGGCAGATCCAAAGATCCATGCAGGAAGGGCTCTGTTATGGGCTTGTTTGCCTCAGAACTCAATATCCTACAAACTCCTTGCCCAGGGAGATGGGCTCTAGCAGTTGGTGCTGTCCATTCCTTGGTCTGTAGAAGAGCTATTCCAGGATGACAACTTGCTTGTGTCTATAAAGCCCCTTCTTTTCAGATGGAGAGAAACACATGTTTCTGTGAATGTTTTGATTCTTGCTTTCCCTTCAGTGGCAGAACTGAGGAGCAAAACTGAGTCTTGAAATAATTTTGCTATCTACTCCTAAGCAAAACAAGGAACTCCTCTGTGGAGGCTGCACTCCTTGGGCTGCCCTCTGGCTCAGCCTGTGCAGCAGCAGGGAGCAGGCTCAGGGCCGCCACTCTGTGAAGGAAGAGGTGATGATGATGATGAGTGGTGGCAACTGCCTGCACAACTTAGCAGCAGGGATGCTCCGTGGTGGGAATCCCAGCTTCTGGCACTGCCTATGTGTCCTTGGGCAAGTCACTCCTGTGATGTGTGTGTGCTGGCTTACCTCCTGCAGGACCTGAAAGGTTTCATTCATGTCCCTAATTACTCACAGAGTCCTGAATGAAAGGGACAGTGGATGTGCCAAGCATGTGACGTATCCCAGTACAACCTCGATCTTGTGAGCACTCTCCTTGTCCCCCCTGGGGACACAGGGGTGGCTCAGGAAAGCCTGACAGTGGTGCTTTAGCCCAAGTCCCCTCGACCATCAGAGAGGGTGTCTGTTTTGTGGCACTCATCCCTGTCCTGTGAGCTATTGAGGGCTCCTGGTGAGGCTGGGAGGGAAGGTGTCCTGGTTCCTATAATTTCCTGGTTATTTTGGTATGTGAGTGGAAGGGGGAGGAGGGTGGCTGTGGAGAGAAGAGCAAGGTCAGTGAAGAACAAATGTGCCTCTGTGCACTTGTGATCAGGCTGCCAGCTAATCGGCTTCGGTGCTCCAACTTTCCTCACAGAACTCATCAAGCACGGCCGGGAGAGGATAGAACAAACCATCAAGGCCTCCGGCTCCAGGCTCTGCTCGTAGTGAGTATGAAACCCTCCCAGTGGGCTGGGAGCCCTTTAACAGCTCAGTCCGATAACCCCTGCGCTGGCTGGCTGGTGGATGGAGCTGGCTGGCACCGGGCAGATGTGGGCAGTCCCTGGGGACAGCTGCCAGTATCCGCTGCCGCCCGGCAGCTCCTGCCATGCTCAGCCTGGCTGTGCAGGAGGGGTTTCTTTGGGATGGCTGGGGGTCTGCGCCTGGTGGTATGTGGGGACAGAGAGTGGGTGCACCCACAGGTGAGATGTGGGGAGGCTGATGGGATCTTTGGGCCTCCTTTTTGGGAGGGATCGGGCAGAGGGTGGCTGTGAGGGTGAGAGCCTTCAGAGCCTTCATGCAGTGTATGAGAGTGTGGTGGGGCTGAAGGGGAGTCAAAGCTCTCTGGGGCAGGGGAGAAGGGAGCAGAGCTGTTTTGTGTTATCTCCTTAATTCTGGTTAGGAGCACGGGGAAACCCTTAAAACCAAAGAGAAGAATCCCTGAGGCAGGGCCCACCCATCCCCAGTGATGCTCAGGCAGGATGGATCTGAATCAACGAGGGTTCGAGTCTGGCTTCTCCAGCCCGGCAACAGCTGCACCAGGCAGATGAGAGCCCTGGTCTTTAATGTCTCTGCTCACTGAGCCTGCCCTGGCTGCCATGGCAGTTCCTCCTCCCTGCAGTGTCAACAGCCCTGAGCTGCACTGCTCTGACCTGGCCCGGAGAGTGGCCTCTGGCTGCTGCCAGTCCCATGGACCGTGGTGGTTGGACCCAGCTGGTCTCCCCTGGCTGCCCCGTGGGGATACTCACTGGGCTGTGGCACCCCTGTGCAGTGGGGTGGGGGCTGCGTCTGCCTCGAGAGGGGTCTGGCCATGGCCACGACAGTTGTGACTTCACCTGGCCTGGTGCTGTGCTGCTGCTGGGGCTGTGCTGGTGCCCTGAGCGGTTTCTGCTATTGCAAGTCAAGGGCTAATATTTAATATGCTTGTGCACCCAGGAGCCCTTTCTCCCTAATCTCCTGTCAGCATACGCTGTTCCCTGCCTCCCCCAGAGGGTGGGCATTCCGTCCTTTGGGGATAGCAGTGCTGGGGAGCTCAGCTGAGCCCTCCTGTAATGGAAGGGGTGCACACAATGGGGTCTGCGCTGCTCCCTGGCAAGTTAAAGGTGTGAAGCTGTTTCTCTCTGATTTTGTTTTCAACACTGACTTCCTCTTCTCTTCCCAAGTGCTGAGCGAGTTGCTTTTTTAATGGATCGTTCCCGGAGCTCAGACAAAAGCAGCCAGGTGAGATTATGGCTCTGAACAAGCAAATCCTCACCTTTGGGACAAAGGGGGCTGGTGCCTTTAGAGGAAAAACAAGGAGAGTTTTTGTGTTAGCCTGCTGGGAGTCTTACTGCTGCCCTGTGCTGTGGGTGATGCTGGGTGGAGAAAAACAGCAGAGAGGCCCTTCTGGACAAGGCATGATGTTCCCAGAGTCTGGGGAGGGGAAGATTCCTAGGGAACAGGAGGAAGAGCATGTGCATGTATGTATCCCCTTGTCTTTGGGAAGAGGGAGGCTGCAGCTCTGCGGTGCTGGGTGTGCATAAGGCCAGCTTAAGAAACCTTAAAAATTTGCTGAAGTATCCGCCGGGTCTCTTGCTGATGGGTGTTTATCAATGCCTCTGAGAGAGGGATGCTGTGTTGAGGAAGGGAAAACCCCCACCTGCAGCGTAGTCCTTGTGATTAAAATTCTTGTTATCTTCTCTAGCCTTCAACACCAACGGACAACATCAACCTTGGACCTTCTGCTAACCCCAAGTAAGCTCCCTGCAAAGCCAGGTAGGGTGTGGAGCATGCAAAGATCTGGCAGGGGGATGCAGATGGTCCCTGTGTGTCACAGGGTGGTGTCTGCAGAAGTCTGAACAATTACATTGCTTGGCCTTTAGCACCACATGTGTCACCAATGGACCAGCCTCCAAGAATAAGCTGGAGCTAGTACTTGTTACAATCATCCTCTTCTGGCCACGCCTGCAGCCCCTTGTTGCTTTTCTTTTGAGAGGTAGTAAGGGAAGGTCTTCCTCATCACTGCTGGCTTCCTGACTATCTTTCTCTAGAAACAGGGATGAACTGTGTCCCCTGTAAAGGCACCGCTTACAGGTGCTTTTACTGCTGTTGCCTTCAGCCCGTGGGTTGCTGAGGGGCTGCTCACGCTCTGCAGGATGCACTGACACACAAAGTGTGAATCCTGAGCCAGCTGGGAGCGAGGGTCACCCACCTGTGCCCTTTAATCCCTTCCACAAACACTCGTTTTTCCAAGCAGGAACTCTGCTTTGATGGTGATGTTACTGTTGCGTGTTTCTCTCCCAGAAACATTAACTTGTTTCATTCTTGCCCAACAGTGCCAAGCCAACAGACTTTGACTTCCTGAAGGTTATTGGCAAAGGAAGCTTTGGAAAAGTAAGTGGGCTTGTGCAGGTGGTGGTAGCTGTTTGGAGGCAGCTTGGAAGAAAAGTGTGCTGTTGAAGGAGTTTCTGGCTGTGTCCTCTGCTTGCACCTCTCTTGAGGTGTTTGGCCTGAGTAGGACTGACATTAAATAAGACCTGAGATACAGTTATTAATAGTCCATTCTTACTTTAAGGTACTGCAACCTCCCTAAGGACTGACAAGTGAGGTGCTTTATGCTCAGGGTGGTGATGGTAAGGAGCAGTGCTTGATTCAGAATAAGTTTCAGGCTTGTTCAGCAAAAGATCACCAGAGAAATCTGTACCTTGGAGACAGCCAGGATTTACTTTAAATGGGACTGGCCCCAAATGCTCCAAAACTATTTCCTATTGGTTGTCGAGGGGATATATGTGGAGATATTGTGTGCTTTTTTTTCCTGGGAATTCAGTGGCTTGCAGCTTGGTCTTTAAAACTCTGTACCTGGCTCTCTGAAGCAGTTCTCTGTGTATGATCACTCACAAGAGTGTTGAGCTAATGAGGAAACACTGACCACGGTGAGACTGCAAGCTGTGACCAGGACCTTCTGTTGCAGGTTCTCCTGGCCAAACGCAAGTGTGACGGGACTTTTTATGCAGTGAAAGTGTTGCATAAGAAAACCATCCTCAAGAAAAAGGAGGTGTGTCTGCCCTCCTGGGCTACTTCTGCAAATAGTGGTTGGTGCATGGGCTCTCTGGGTAATGCAATTGGGGTACCTGGCATTCAGGTAGGCAGTTCACATGTTAAACATGGATTTGCCTGTGCCATAAGAACAAAAGAACAGAAATTAATTAGGTCAGTTGGAAGGGAGTGGTTCTCTTTTTGGGGCTGGAAATCACCCTCGTGGCCTCCCAGCTTTCACCTGTTTTGGAAACAGCAGTGAGCCCTCAAGGCAGGCTGGGTCGGATCCTTGCCTGAAACTGTAATGCCTCGTCTGCTTTTTGATAGCAAAACCACATCATGGCAGAACGCAACGTGCTCCTGAAAAATGTCAAGCACCCCTTCCTTGTGGGACTCCACTACTCCTTCCAGACCTCAGAGAAGCTTTACTTTGTGCTTGACTATGTAAATGGAGGAGAGGTGAGTGCACTTACAGGCTTTGTTTTAATCCTTTTTGGTCCTTCACAAACATGCTGCCGTATATAAAACTGTTTCTTGTCAGAAGATAATGATGTTGAGAGACAATGTTGTTTTGACTGCTGGCAAGGAGCAGCCAGAAATACCTGGCAGGATACCTCACCTGTAAACAGAGTCAAGATCTTGCTGGCTATGACCTGAGCCAGATGATTCCCGAAGTAAAGATTCTGAGAAAAGCAGTATTGGGGCATTTTAAAATCCTAGGGAGAATATAGGAAATATTGGTGTTGGTGAGCTTTAGGGAAACCCTCTTGTGGACCAGCTCTGGATCCAAGTCTAGTGGCTTAGGGGTGATGCCATTGCAACTTTCTAGACTTTTTCAGGCCTGTAGAGGTTTATCTTCTTCAGCGGTCTTTCTGTGCTATCTGAAACTGGCTGGGAGATTTTGTTAAGGTGGATATTGTGCCCAAATTCAGTTCATGTTGGGGACCTTCACGTGTTTAGCTCTCCGCATGTAGCACTTCTCATGGCCGTCCTACCACTGTAATCAGCCTGTGGGCACAGCAAGCCAGGAGCTCAAGCAGGTCAGTGGATGATGGGGAGTTTGAGAATTAATAATTAGATTTTGTGAATGAAGAGGACAAATGAAGCAATTTCTAGAAAGGTGTTTGGACTGATTAAATTCACTTGGCCTGGGCTTACTTCATGCTGTTCATGTGCTACCTGCTGCAAATCACTTTTCACTTATGTAGCTGGCTTTCAGCCTTGCTCCAGATTAGCCTTCCTTTATTTAGAGACACGACCAACCCTCTCACCTTCCCGTAGCTCTTCTTCCACTTGCAAAGGGAGCGCTGTTTCCGTGAGCCCCGGGCCCGATTCTACGCCGCAGAAGTCGCCAGTGCCATTGGGTACCTGCATTCCCTAAACATCATCTACAGGTAAGGCACAGGTCCTGCAGGGCAGACAGGGCACCAGGCTTGCCCAACCAGGGGGTGCAGTGCTGCGAGGGAAAGGGATTCACCGGGGAAGTGAAATGCAGGACTGGAGTAGCTGAAGGCTCTCCTCCCCCAGACAAGACTGTGCTGCTGGCACTTTACCCTGCAAGAGGGTCTGCACAGGACCTGATGGGCAGCAAACCATTCTTTCCCCTTCCCAGTATCAGTCTGAGAGTATTAAGTTTAAAGATAAAAGATAAATCTGTCTCAATAAGTAAGAAATCACCTCTCATTTGCAATTTATGCATAGAAATGCAGGCTAACACCTGATCTTGTGTGAAAGCAGCCTGTGTTTGAATGTATGTATATTTATGGGAATCTGCAATTTGGGAAGGTCTTGGTGATCTGGATTGGGAGGCTTTGTTAGCTCCCGTTCTTAGCTGATGCTGTTTCAGATCCATGTTTTCTAAATATCTGGCCAAATCTGCTCAAACAGCACTTTGTCTTGCAGGGACTTAAAACCTGAGAACATTCTCCTGGATTGCCAGGTATATTCACAGCTTGGGCTGTCTTCCTGCTGGCTTTAAAAACATCAGGACCACAAACAGAGGCAGTGGCTCTGCAAGCTGGGCTATAGCTGACGTGATGACATGGATTTTGTCTGTCTGCCCCACTGCACTTCTGTACAGATGCTGGAAGGATGAGTGGTTTTGAGTGGTTTTGCATGGTTTTGGAGCCCTTGGCTCATTCCCAGAGGCTGGGACCTGACCTATGGGCAGGGATCAGGGAGGTGAAGAGTAGGTCACTGCTGCAGCTCTGGTGGTGACTGTTACATAAATTGGCTCTGGGATAAAGCAGCAGAAAATCACAGCAGTGCTGGATCTCTTCATAGCTATCTAGCTGTAGACAAATAAAAAATAAGAAGAAATCTAGACTTTATTTTCTCTATAGGCTCCAGTACCTGTACTATAGGATGAACATAGGGGAGGCAGATGAGCAGTGGGGAACTAAAAGCCACATGAGAATTAATGCATAGGCAAATACTTGGAAATCCTGTCTCTTCTCCAGAAAGAGTGGGACAAGCTAAAATTTCCCTTTTCTTTAGGGACACATAGTATTGACAGACTTTGGGCTCTGCAAAGAAGGAATGGAGCAAGAGGAGACAACTTCTACCTTTTGTGGCACTCCTGAGGTACTGCTGGGGCTTTGCTGTGACCTGAGGGCTGGAAACCTTCAGACGCTTGTTGCTCTGGGTCTTGGGCTTATGTGACATCTCAAAAACTTAGGGCCTCTCTGAGGTTGTCAGCCTGAAGCTGGGGTTCAGATAAGGCCTTCCCTATTCAGCAGAGACAGCTTTACCTGTAACAACACAGCAATTTTGGAGTATTAATCACCTATTGGGGCAGGGGTTCCTGCACTTGGAAATGGCCAGGCTTGTGAAAATAGCTGTGTGGGTGGAGACAACCTTGTCCCTGGGAGCCTGTGAGCAGGATGTTTACCTGCTCTGAGACCCCAGAGGTGCAGAACAAGGAGCCTGCTGGTACTGGTGTGCACAGGACCTTGCTGTGCTCTCCCGTGTGTCCTTGGTCATGCAGGAGCTGCGGAATGCCCTGCACAGAGGGGAGGACCAGGCTCCCTCCCAGAATGCAAACACTGCTCAGAGGGGAGGAAATGCCTTTTCTCCAATGCACTCCAACTGGGTTTTGTGAAAATGCATTTCCAGTCTGGCTTCTTGGAAGCTTTTTTCCCTACTTCTTACTGATCCTGGGGATTTTGGTAGCACTTCAGCCTAGGTAAGATACCTGTCCTGCTGCTTTCCCCAGACAGCTTGACAAAGGCTCTGTAAACATGGCACCTTTCAGCATTCAAGCTGAAAAGAAGTGGGCAGGAATTTCCCTCCTTTTTCAGTGGGGTGCCTCTTATGCAGCAGCACAGCGTGAACCAAGCAGGAATGTTTGAGCTCTGCTTTCTAGTTTTGCTGTGCGTGGTGGTGTTTTCCACTTCTAGACAGAGCCTGATAGTACACAGATAATTCTGTGGGAAACTGTTCTGCAGACTGCTCCAATTCTTGCCTGTTGCTCCTTGGTGGTGGTTCTTGGTAGTTTTGCTGCTTTGGACAGACTTACTGGGGCTGAAAACTGCAGCTGTTTTGAAACTACGGGAGCTTTTTAGATGTGTGATGTGTCAGTGTGGGGCAGGTTTGCTGCTTGAATTGTGGCAGGTGGCAAATCCTTGTAGAAGTCCTCTCTAGGAAGAGAACCTCCTGTAGCCTGGAAAGACACTTTGAGGGCTTTGGTAGGTGTCTTTCAACCCTATTGCTCCAAAGCAGGTGGAGAGTTTATTAGATAATACTAGGAAATGCATCTGTGTTATTCCTAATGCATTTGCTCAACTTGAGCTGCAGCCAGGTTTGGGACTTAGAAGGGCAAAGCCCTTCCTTTACAGTTTGACTCCAACATTTCCTTCTGACTTCCCAGTACCTGGCTCCTGAGGTGCTAAAGAAGCAGCCCTATGACAGGACAGTAGACTGGTGGTGCCTAGGAGCTGTCCTCTATGAAATGCTCTTTGGACTGGTAAGTTTGGAAGTGGGCTGGTTTATTTTACATTGTGGAAAATTTATTTTCAAAAGCTGTGGTGTGAGCCTAGTCTGGTGTTCACAAGGTACTTGATAGACAACTAAATCCTGAATCAATGATCTGGTTCAATCCTACTTCTGCCCTTCTGAGCAGAGGTGTGGCAGGTCTCCCTCATCTACTCACTGCAGGACTCATTTTGACCTGCGATGTGTGACTCCTTCTGGTAGCTCATGTTTTACCTGGCTGCTTCTCCTCTCTTTCAAATTAGCCTCCTTTTTACAGCCGGGATGTGTCTCAGATGTATGACAACATTCTGCACAAGCCACTACAGATCCAAGGAACCAAGACTGTGGCAGCTTGTGACATCATCCAGGGACTTCTCCACAAGGACCAGAAGAGGAGGCTGGGTGCCAAAACAGACTTTGTAGGTGGCCTCCACTATGATCAGGAGGGAGGGAGGATGGATGGGAAAATTTCTATTCTGAGCATTTCTTTCATAACATCACTGCCTTGGAAAAAGCTTCCCACACAGTCTGTCCCTTCAGCCTCCTACAAGGGACACATGGGGTTGACTCGGATTTCCAAAGGGAAGGGGGTGGTGGCCAGCTAAGGACACCACTGTGTGACAGGTCATTTCCCTTCAAGGGATTCCTGGACCATGACCCTCATGTATCAAGGATTTGTGGATATGGGTATGTGGTAACTTGAAGTGGCTTCAGCCACTTAAAGCTGTGACACTAGGTGCTGGAAAAGGCAGGTTGACAGACGACTGACTTTTCCTTCCTGCTTTCTGTACAGCTTGAGATAAAGAACCACGTATTCTTCAGCCCAATAAACTGGGACGATTTATATCACAAGAGGATTACTCCTCCGTTCAACCCCAATGTGGTAAGTGGGTAATTCTGTCTGTTGTGCAGAAGGGATCCTCCCCAGCTGTCTCACGCTGACCCTGAGGGTTCTGAGGTGTGGGCTGGGACCTGCAGATGCAGTGGTGATCATTCTTTTGGAAGAGCAGCCGTGTTGGACTGAACACAAGTGTCTGGCTTGGCTCTGCTCACTGGATGATTGTGTGTCTCTGCTCCCTGGCTTAGGCTGGTCCAGCTGATCTGCGACACTTTGATCCCGAGTTCACCCAAGAAGCCATCTCTGCCTCCATCACCCACACGCCTGACCTAGCAGCCAGCAGCTCCAGTGCCTCAGATGCATTTTTAGGATTTTCTTATGCACCAACTGAAGAGGACATTTAAGTTTTACAAAGGCTTTGTGAAGCCATATTTTAAATGAATGGGTTTTATGTTTCTTTTCTTTTTTTCCCTTTGGAGAGGATTGGTACTGTCCTTTGCTCACGGTTTAAGGAAATTGGCACTAACACACTAACTGGCTGGGATGGAACAGAGCTCTTAAATTTTGCTGTTTGGTGGATTTTCTCCCTAAATGAATGTTTCCTTGCCAGGGAAAGTGGGACACTGATTATGATTTTCCCCGAGTGTCTTGTGCTACTTGGCAGAATTGTATTCACTCTGTGGCTGTAGTTATGGTTGAGGTATGTGCCATCATTCACAGCAACAGCCATGTCCCTGTAACTGGACACTTTTTTTTCTTTTACTTTGTGGAGCTATGCTCAGCTATGTCCAATGTCTTTCCCCAAGCCCTCAACAGAGAAGGAAACTCTTCACATCACCATGAACAGTGGCTTCCTTCCTTTAAGTGAACTCTGTCACTCAAGCTACTCATCCTGGATGGAGCAGGGCTGAGGGAAAAACTTTTCATCAGTTATTGGTCCCAAGGCAGCTGCAGATCTGTAAATCCTGAACTGCACTGTGGCCTTTCATGCCAGTCTGACCCTCCTCAAAGCGAGTGGATCATCTTTCTGGTCCAGAACTTGGATGCTGCTGAAGTAACAACGAGGCTGCGCTGGAGGAGCCAATGTGTAGGAGGCAAATCTCAGATCAAGGGGGTGGGGAAAGAGGTTGAGTTGCTTGGAAAAATAAAAACTGCTTTATAGATGAACTTGGGTTGGGGGGGTGCTTTCACAGCCTGTGCTTCACTTGCCCCAGGCCCACCAACACTACTGTGATGAGCACGGGGCAGCGCACAGCGAGGGCTGGCAGCACTCCAGGCTCCAGCACTCACCTGAAACTGCCCATCATTGATGTGGAACAGTTATTTATTCTGCCTTAATTTAAATGCTGGTGTGTTCGCTGAATGTCACTTCCCACTTTTTTTTTTTTTTTTAAGCTGTTCTGTGCTGTTGCTGTGGGGAGGACAGGGGGCTCAGAGCAATACAGGGATAAACAAGGGGCTTTCTAAAAGTTGTGTGATGCTTGTGCTGTGGGGATCCTTGTGCTGGAACAACTGTGTTTGTTTCTGGTTTTTTTTTTTTATCTTGTATATGCTGAAGTCATTGGAAATATGACATGGTTTATATTAAAGTGCAAACACTGATGTGCCTCTCTGGCTGTCCTGTGTCTGAGGGGGGAGAGGGCAGGGAGGTGGGTGCTTAAATTAGGCAATGCAAAGAGGAATTCACTTCTTTAAGTTGATCACAGAATCATGGAAGGGTTAAGGATCTTAAAGGCTAAGGGCAGGGACACCTTCCACTATCCCAGGTTGCCTCAAGCCCTGTCCAACCTGGCCTTGGACACTTCCAGGGATGAGGCAGCCACAGCTTCTCTGGGCAACCTGTGCCAGGGCCTCACCGCCCACACAGGGAAGAAGCTGCATCTGTCAGGATTGGGATTTTAGACACACGTAAAATCAAAGGCCCAGAAACGTCAGGAGGAGCTTCAGGGCACCGCGACTGCCCCGGGCCCTGACGGGGCCGGACTGCGCCAGTTTCCCGGGCTGAGCGAGGGCGGGCGCGCGCAGCCCCGTCCCCGCCCCTCACACCCCCGCCCTCCGCAATGGTACCGCCCCGCCCGTTCCCTGGCGGGGAGTGGAGCGAACCACTGCGGGGACCTCTGCACTCCGCGGGGGGGGCAGAAACAGCACCCGCGCATGCGTCCGCTCGGAGCGTTGCTAGGGCGCGCGTGGTGACGGCGGCGCGGCGGGGACACGGTGCGGGCCCGCGGGCGGCCGCAGCGCCGGCGCTTGGCCGCTGCTCCCCGGAGCCCTCCGGCAGCCCCGGGGGAGCCTATGGAGAGCGGCCCGCGCACTGCCATAGTGTTCAACGCCTCCAAGGGCGAGAGCTTCACGCCGGCCGGCGGCTACAAGGCCCTGCGGAAGAGGCTGCGCGGCAGCTGGAAGGTGCAGAGGTGAGGGGCGGCTCTCGGGGCGCGGGGCGGCCCTGCGGGGCCGTGTGGTCCGCGCTGGGTACCACAGTGGCCTCTGGGGGTGAAGCTCATGAGCTGAGGTCCCTCTCTCGCGTTGATTGCGCCCTTTTGCATCTTCGGCCACTATGGGATGCTGTGCGTGGTTCTTTGGAGCTACAGCTGTGTCACCTGTGGAGGAGGTGGAGTGTAGATTGTAAGGACGAAGCTGCTCATACAAATCTGTGCAGGAGATGGAGTGTAAGTTGTAAGGATGAAGCTACGCGTACGAATCTGTGGAGGAGGTGGAGAGTAGATCGTAAGGACGAAGCTGCTCATAGAAATCTGTGGAGGAGGTGGAGAGTAGATCGTAAGGACGAAGCTGCTCATAGAAATCTGTGGAGGAGGTGGAGAGTAGATCGTAAGGACGAAGCTGCTCATAGAAATCTGTGGAGGAGGTGGAGAGTAGATCGTAAGGACGAAGCTGCTCATAGAAATCTGTGGAGGAGGTGGAGTGTAGGTTGTTAGGATGAAGCTGCTCATACAGGTTTGTGAGTCTGTCTCGATTTGGAGTTTGGGGCAAAAAGAAAACAGCCCTGGTGCAGATGATACCGTTTATCTGACCGCTGCAAAATGGCACGGCGTGGAGAGGGTTAGTTTGGATATCAGGGAAAGGTGCTTCCCCAGAGGGTGCTGGGCACTGCGCAGGCTCCCCAGGGAACGGGCACGGCCCCGAGGCTGCCAGAGCTCCAGGAGCGTTTGGACAGCGCTGCCAGGGATGCCCAGGGTGGGGTTGTTGGGGTGTCTGTGCAGAGCCAGGAGCTGGGCTCCGTCATCCCAGTGGATCCCTTCCAACTCAGCTTATTCTATGAAATGTGCCCAGACCAAAAAGAAGAGAAAGAAGAATACTAGGAAGCTCCTCAGGTGCAGAGTGTAATAGCAGCTGTGACAGCTTGCAGCAGCTCTGGAACTGCCACAGTGCCTTGTCAGAGGAGCGCTACTGTTTAGCTGGTTGACATTTGTAAGGATTATTTTTGCTCAAGTTGTCAACTTTAAACCCAGATAAAAGGATGCAAAGTGACTGAAGTGATTTGCTTTGTATTCATTTGCCAGTCCTTTAAAAAAAAACCACAGAAGGAATAAGTTGTGGTTCAGGACTATATCCAAGAATAATGGGTGCCTTTATTAATCTATTCATAGCTTAAAAGATGAGATCACATCTGAGAGACTGTTTGGGGTGAAATTGTGGATTACAGCAGGACCAAGAGAGAAGTTCAGTGCTGATGAGGTAAGAAGTCAATAAGTGTTTTCAAATTAATTATATTTTAAATTTTGCTAAAGCAGAAAAGAAGACAGAAGACTTTGCTGTAATGCTGCTTTAAATGAATTCATATAAATTGAAATTTCAGTGTTTTTCTTATAGGATCAAGTTAAATGCAAGCAGTCAAAATCATTTACCTTCCCACATCTCAGTGTAACTTTGTGCAGTTTTGTGTGTAGCTTCTCATGTTTGTTTGGTTTTTTTTTCCTGGATCTTTGTTGTTTTCTAGTTTTCTGTTCTGAAGAAATTCCTGGAGGATGGTGGGGCCATCCTGGTGATGCTGAGAGAAGGTGGAGAGTCCCGGAATGGCACAAATATTAACTTCTTGTTAGAAGAATATGGGATCATTTTCAATAATGGTAATGGGGATCACTGCTACCTTTTATTCATCAATTTGCAGCAAAATTGAAAGAGCAGGTTCAGCATTTGTGGATACAAGCCAAGTAGATCTTTCTTACAAAGCATTTTTTGATCTAAAAGATGTTTTTTCTTTAAATCTGCATGCACATGGCATGGTAATCCTGGAGCACAGCAAAGGCTTTCCATGGACAGAGTACATGGACAACTTGGCCATCTCCACTCCTATGCTGTAGTTGTTTTAATTTACTAAAAAAAAGAAAAAAATCTAGGGAAATTTCTTTATTAAAAAGCCCTTAATTTAAAACATTTTCCACACATTTTAAAGGATTGAATCAGTTCATGCTTACCTTGAATAAGTGGCACTTTTCTTTAGCAGACCAATAAAATATCATTCATTAGTTTTGTGCTGCCAACGTGGGGAGAAAACCCAACAACCCAAGGCATCTCTGTGTCAGTGTACATTAAATATATTGGGTCTTTGGTGGCTTTTCTGGACTATGCCCTTTTTTTGCATCAATAGGATTCGATTCATCAAGTGTTTGGAAGATGTATAAAAAAACCGAGTTGTAAAAGTTGATACATGCTGTTTTAACTGGATCATCTTTTTGTCTCTTTTGCTTTGCAGAAATTGGAGATGTGCTTAGTTTTTGTATATTTATTTGAATTTGCAAACATATTCCTGTCCTAAATCTATTCTGCCCAAAAGGAAACAGTAGTGAAGGCTGATTTCAATTCTTTTGGTAGCCAAATGCCAGTTTTTTGGTGTTAGAAACAAACACTCAGGGAATCCAAGAGCTAAACTAATTTTTCTTTGCTAAATCTAGCACACTGATCAGCTAAGATGTAAATTTCTATATTTTTTTTCTTTTTTCGAGATGCTGTAGTACGAAACGTGTATTACAAGTACCACCACCCAAAAGAAGCACTAATCTCTGATGGAGTTTTGAACAGGTAAATATTTGGGGTATGTGAATCTTCACAGTAAACTCTCATAACCTGGACTGCTTTCAGTAAGGTTTGTTTTTCAATATCTCATAGGGGGATCAGTGAAGCTGCAAAGAAAACAGTGCTTGAGACAACAGATGAAGATGGAAGGGGCCACGACTCACAGTAAGTATTTTTTGTGAGGAAACTGATGTGAAAATATGTAGAATAGCTCAGAATTGGCAGGTTGGTGATAGGCAGCAGTACACTGTGCTTATGGCGAGGTTTCCTAATGCATTTCTTACGTTCCTGTGGTTCTTAGGTTTAATCTGGAAAGGAGAATCTGTTTGGTAGAGCTTGATAACCTCTGAAGGAGCAGGAGGGATGGGTTTGGGAAGGAATTGCTGTTCTCATGACCAGATCTAGTCTGTGGGTTTCAGTTTGAGTGCTGGGAACCTGTCCAGCCTGCCTGATGCATGCAGGTCCTGATGGAGTTTCTGTGTTTCCTGCAGAGCTCTCACCTTTGTTTATCCTTTTGGAGCCACACTGAATGTGATGAAGCCGGCAGTGGCAATTCTGTCCACAGGGTCTGTCTGCTTCCCTCTCAACAGGCCTATCCTGGCTTTCTATCAGCATGAGGTATGAGCTGCCTGGGGCACTCCCTGCATTCCCCCTGCCCCACACAAAAACTGTGAGTGGATCTTTCGGGGATGCTTACAAACCCACCTCTATTTTTGATGCATCTGCAAACTCCAGATGAGCCCAGTGACTCCTGCCTTTTTTTATGGTGAACTTCTTTGCATGGGGTTCAGAGGAGAATTAATGAGGTGGTCAGCAAAGATTACTTTTTTTTTGGTTGACTGGTGGATGTGTTTAGTTCTTTAAAGTTTTGGCTTTTTCCCACTGTTTTAGTAATAATTTATTAAATAAGATTATCCTTAGCTTTGTAAGTACAGCATATTGAATGAAAGAAGAGGCCTCTCACCTTGGAACCAGTAGATTTTTCATGTGTTAAGAGGCCTCTCACCTTGGAACAGGTAGATTTTTCATGTGTTGTCTTAATCATCCAGCCCTGTTAATTTATAAAAATAAATACAGAATTTAGTAGTAGTCAATAGTTACAAACACAGGATTGATATTGTTAATGAATGTGAACAAGTTAACAGTTTTTTACTATGTAGACAAGTAATGCAATGCAATAGCAATTGCCTCTCAAACTGTGATTTGGAAGGAATTTTTGCTATATTGTATTCTTTGTTGGTAGAGTAAAGGTGGAAAGATGGCAGCACTGGGATCTTCCCACATGTTCAATGACCAGTATTTAGATAAAGAAGAAAATGGTAAGATCATGGTAAGTTGAAGTTTTTTGGGAGTTTTTTTTTCTTTAAAAACACCCTAGTGGGTCTTCACAACATTTGCAAAGCACTCCAGGCTCAGCTTCATTTTAGAGCAAGACAGCTATGAAATGGATTCAGTGTGGGGATTCTGAGCCAATACTAACAGATACTCTTTGATTTATTATCTTATTTTTAATCTTTTTCGTGGTAGGTTATTTAATAGATTTAATATGAATGTTTAAGCATAGTACCAGATTACTTGGATCCTCCTGAAAGTAACTGATTTTTGCCCTTCCCCAGGATGTGCTTTTCCAGTGGCTCACAACATCAGATATCCACTTAAACCAGATGGACATGGAGGACCCCGAGGTAAGAGAGATCCATCAGGAGGAGGGAGAGAGCAGTGTGATCTGGCAGCACAGTCCTGGCACACCCTGAGTTTAGCACAGAGTGGTTAACAGCCAGCTCTTGGTGCAGAACCTTTATTCATGGTCTGTGATGGACTAGACAGATGGCTCAGGTGTAAAAAAATAATGGTGTCACTCAGCCTTAGATTGCTGTTCCTTATCAGATATGATTTGTGAAAGTCTCTGTTCACTTTGCCCATGTTTATGAGAGGGACTGCTCCAGTGTAATAAGTTTGCACTTCACTCTGAGCCCTCAGACAAGAACGTGCAGGAAGGAAAGGCAGATTTTCTGTATGTGAGTAGGGATCAACCCATGTGTCAGTTTTAGTTGTATACTAAATATGCTATTTTTATTTGGAAAGATCTTTATGTGTGTGCACACAAAAGAACAACAGTTTTGCACAGCTGATTAGTAAACTGGCTGTTTTAATTTTAAAGAATTAACAGAAACCCAGATAAAACATCTGTGTGTTGGGTAACTTTACAGCTGAGAGAAGAGTTGGCACAGTCACTGATCTAGTGAGCTGCACTGCAAAGGGCCATACCTGGTAAAGAGTGAAATACTTCTAAGTGAGATTTTAGGTGAGATGTAAGGTAGAAAGAGGCTGTGGGGATGGGTTGGCCGTTTCAAATGACAGGGGTGTGTATCTGTGTGTTCAGATTTCAGACTACACCGTGCTCCCAGACACAGCCGCGCTCTCTGAGCAGCTGCGAGTCTGCCTGCAGGAAGGAGATGAGAGCCCAAGGGACTTCACAAAGCTGTTTGATACATCTCTTTATCAGCTGGACACAACTGCCCTCCCTTCAGTTATCAAGTCAGCAGCTGTAATTTTCTTATTACTTATTTATTTATTCCATTCTGTGTTCTGCAGTTTCTGTTTGTGCTTACCTGTGTCTGCTTAAGAGCAGGAAGGATTGAGCTGTAGGCAGCATTTTGAGTATGGATATACCAGAAGATGAATTTGTACAGTCTGACAATGATGTTTTCTCTTGCTTCTTGTCTTAGCTGTAGTTTCTGGCCTTCTTTTTTCCTTTTTCTTCTGACTACATGAGATTCATTGATCTGATATTTTTAGAACTGTCTGCAGTGAAGTTGGGCACTTTCTGGAGCGATAACTGAGAGCTGCTCATTTTCCCACTTTTGAATTACTTGACATTTACTGAAAGCTGCATTTCAGTCACCTTTGCATTTCCCAACAATTGTGTTTTGAGGTTTATCAGCTGCTCAGTTTTACCAGTTTGTGTCACTATCAGCTTTGTCCATCATAACTCCCCTCTTACCTGGATCACGTCTGAACACGCTGAGTAGTGGCAGCTTAACACAGATGCCATCAAACTCCGCTCTGCTGTGGACACTCTTCTTACTCTGTATTTCTTCTATTTCCACTAGTTGTGAATTCACAGTAAGATCTCCCTTCCGATCCCATAACAAATACATTTTTAAAAAGAACTTTTGGTTATTGACTTCTTTACAAACCTTTTTGAAATTCCAGTTCTGCTTTTTTTTGTGCTGGATCACTTTTTCTTCATCCATGTTCATCCTGCTAAAAGTCGATTGAAGAATTAAGCTGTGGGGTTTTTTTAATCATCTTATGTATCCGCCTATCGTTATCTTCCCCATCACAATTTTAATTTTCTCACTGTTGTTTATTACTGATCTTTAGTTCTCTTGAGGTGATTCTAAAATGGACATCTCTTTTTTTTTGTGTTGTAACAGTGCAAAACTTTGATGCTGGTGTGTTCACAAAAATCCATCTCTATAGCCTGCAAGTGGAAGTAGATGTTGTATCATTTTTTCCCTCATACTTTGAATTTTTCTGTGCTGCAGAGCTTATGAAGAACTGAATGTGAAACATGAACCCCTCCAACTCATTCAGCCTGAATTTGAGACTCCACTACCTGTCCTTCAGCCAGCTGTGAGTAATTTTCTTGCTTGTACAGTACAGGGAGAACCCTTCTCCATGAAGGTTGGACTTGATCTTGGAGGTCTTTTCCAACCTTAGTGATTCTCTGGTTTATTTGTTTAATGCAAAACCTCTGTGTGTCATTTCCATAGTTCTGTAAAAAAAGTAGTGAGAAATGCTGTAGTAATAATTAATCACTTGAGAGTTGAATACACTGTGGGGACCATCTTTTAGGAAAGAGCACTTCTTTGCACTCTTAATTTTTATCAAAAGAGCTTCAAAATGTAGTGTGTGGTACCAAAACAGAATCCTTGTGTGTATAAGCCTTTGGTTGAGTAGCTGCTCCCAGTCCTGTGAGGTGCAGGCTCAGCCTTCCCTGTGCAGACAGGATGTGGTATTTCAGGAAGCAGTGGTGCTGTAAGTGCTGCACTGGCTGCTGCCAGGGAGGAGCCAGTCTGTCCTGCTCTGCTTCCATCTTCCGGATCTCAGGGGAAGCAGAAAGTGGAACACTGGTCTTTTACAGCAGGAGCTGATCAAACTTTTACCAGCAGAGCTTTGGGCTGCCAGCAACAACACAAACAATGGTGGTGTCAAACTCATTTCAGAAAGCAGGAATCTCTGAGTATCTGAATTTTGCCATCATTGTTCCATCCTTCTTTACCCTGGCCACTGAGAAAGCATTACTGAGATCCTTATTGCTGCAGGAGTGGTGTCTTATTCACTGCTTTGTAAAAACCCAAGTCCAATTCGTGACATAAATGGTGCCTGTGTGAAACAGAAAATACTCTGACCAAAACTGATGTCAATATGTTTTCAGGGTGAGCTTTCAGGGCCAGTTTGGTTCCTCAGCTTTCAGCCATCACCTGGGTCTCATGGAGCAAAACCGAAACTGCAAATAAGAATGTTTAGTTGTCATGCTGGGTGATAATTCTGGCACACGTGTGACTAAACTCTTTTGGAATGTTCAGTTATTTTTACAACATAAAAATGGAATTTTCAAATGGTTCCCCTTTGTTTGGTGGCTTCGGAGTTGCTTTTGACTTTTTAAAGGGTTTCTTCAAAACTGTTGTCTTAGAGATCTATAAAGTGTAAGAAAAACACGTGGCAATCGACCATGCTGCTTTTTCTCTCCAAGGTTTTTCCACCTGCTTTCAAAGAATTACCCCCTCCCGCTCTGGAACTGTTTGACTTGGATGAAACTTTTTCCTCCGAGAAAGCACGTCTTGCAGAGATCACAAACAAGTGTAAGTGGACCAGACTGTTTACACATTTGTATAAAAAGTCCAGTGTTTTAGAGGAAAATTGTTATATTTAATTTCAAAGCATGGACCTCATTTGGGAAAATCTACTGCTCTCATCCTCATCCAATAAATTGAAAGGCTTTGGAAATTGATAGCACGACTTTATGTACCATGACATTATATTTTGTCTGTTACATGACATTTTATCATGCTTCTGCCTGCTGTTTCCTATATTGTGCATAAATTGCTTTGTGCACTCCTGCTGATGAATTCCACATCCTTCTTATGCTTTGAACTTAAAATGTTAAGATTATTCTTAACACCTAAAGAAGATGAGCAGGTACTGGCTTCAGGAATACATCATGGCTGGCCCACTGAGCTTGGTTGTGGGACTGAACCTCCCAGGATGCCGCCAGCAAATGGAGATTCAGAGCAGGTTTTTGGCCAGCTGCTCCAGGTGTGTGTGATACTCACCTGCCTTCTTCCCTGGGTGCTTGTTCAGGCACTGATGATGACCTGGAGTTTTACGTGCGGAAGTGCGGCGATATCCTGGGAGTGACGAGTGAACTCCCCAAGGACAAGCAAGATGCCAAATATATCCTGGAGCACATCTTCTTCCAAGTGGTCGCGTTTAAGAAACTGAATCAGGTATTTTTAATAACAATTACAAGTGAGTAGCTGGTAGTAGCAGCAGTGAGGGTGGTGTGTCATTGTAGCAGCTACCCTCCTCACAGGCCAGAGGTTCAATGATGCTCATTATTCAATTTATTGCACATTAGCTGTGCAATAAATGAGCCCAGTGAGGTGTGATCCAGAGTACTTAGGACAGTTAATCTCTGTAAAACATGTAGCACTCAATTTATTAAGTCTCTCATTTATTTTAATTGGGGGATTAGTACATTTGAGTGTAGTTTGTAATTGCAGCTGAGTGCAGTTCGTGGCTGGTGCCCGAGTGAGAGCAGTGAGTCCTCAGGAGTGCTCCCAGCTCTGGCCAGTGCTGCAGTGCAGAGCTGACAGCAGCGTTGTTCCTCAGGAGCTGCGCTGAAATACTGAAAGAATTCTTCGTAGCAGATTTCATGCTTCTAAGTGTGTTTGGAGCATATTGGCAGAGCAGCAGTTTGTGCTAACAAGAATTGCCTGTTTCACACGTAATCTAGTTAAGCCAAAAATCTTACTGTTTTTTCTTTTTTCTTTCTCTTCCCTCACTTAAGGAACACGATACTGACCCAAGTGATGCTGGATTCCAGAACGGTACCTGAGACCTGGCTTTCCCCAGTTTGAGAAAGACCTTTTAGTGAAAATATATTTTTCCATTTTTAAAGCCTCTCTTTTCAGTACGTTGATTGGGACTGTCTCAGTAGTTCACTGAATGCTTGGATCATTTATGTGTGGTAGTTCAGATAATTAATGCCTTCTGGGGAACTGCTTGTATTTCACAAGCACTTTCCAAAGAATTTCTTATTTTTCTACTTCTTTATTGAAACTGTAATTTTTTAATATATTAAAAAGTATATATACCAAGAAAATGTGTTTTGGGTCCTTCTTTCTGGTTTCAGCATTTATTTTCTTGTAGTTAAGTCTTACTGTTGGTTCTCCTGGTGCACATGAAATCCTTAACTGCACTGTGAGAAGGGTTGTTATTTTGTGAAGTGAGGACAAAAAAACAGAGCCATAATTTTAACAGGAGCTGCTGAAAATATATTTATCACCCTGAGGCAGCCTCCTTTTGTCTCTCTGCCAAAGAGAGCTAAGGAGAGGTGAGTTTGCTACTGTAGAAAGAAAATGTTTCTTCCAAGGGAGGGGAGGATTTGAAATTAAGCAATAATGACATTGTTGCAGATCACTGCCTCATATCAGACTGGAACTACAGAATTCTAAAAAGAGAGGACAGCACATGGATGAAAACCTTAAGATTTCATGGATCATTATTAAGAAACTGTGATAGTCCACAGAAACTCAGGAATATTTTTACTTCCACTTATTTGATATGTAGCCCACTCCCTGAGGTAGTGAGTTCAGTAATGCACAGGAGTGGAAACTCAGGTTGAATTCATTGACCGTGAAATGTTGAAGCTCAATGCACAGCAAAAATAGAGCCAAGAAGATCAGTGGTGAGAAGAAAAGATTTGTCAACATCATCAACACCACATCTCTATTGCAAGGACTTTATTTTTATATTAAAGTGGTGAAATTGCATTATAAAGCCTTTTTTGGCTGTCAGTCTGACACTCAAATTGTTAAATTCTTCCCCCACCCATGCCTTCCATTACTTCTGTGCTTTATCTTGCTCTCTCGTGGTTTTTAAAATCAAAGCTGCTTTTTGCAAAAAAACCTGTTCATCTTTTATCCCCCCAAAATATCTTATTTTACATTTCTTCATGCTTCACATACCATCTCGGCACAGGTTTTTCTAAAGGAGGAGCCCCACCGCCCCTGCCAAGGTCCTGCCCAGCTGAGATGTGCTAAGATAACCTTAGCAGAAGTGGTTGTCTCTTCCTCCACTGCAGCCATTCCCTTCTCGCAGCAGCACGTTGGAAATTTTTCGTTTCTCCCTGTTTTCCTTTAAGGCTGTGGTTGTGTTTGTCACCCAGAGCGCTTTGTACATTCCAGCTACAGATTTACACAACAAGCTTAATCTCTTCTCCTGTGCAGTATCAGTACCAATCAGCCAGCCAGCACAGACTGCAGCTGAACCAACCCCCTGAGTGCTCCTCTTGCTAGTTATAGCTCCGGTTTTTGCTCTTCTGGGCTGTTTATGCTTCAAACTGTAAATAAACTTTCTGTTTCCCAGCCCTGTTTTGGAGTTGTTTTGTCACCTGTTCCCGATGTTGTAACATGGTTTAGAAAAGAGCCGTGTGAGCAGCCAGAGGATACAAGCAGCTCCCTGTTTTCTGGGTGTCTCTGAGGCCTCTCTGACAGCTGAAGAACAAATTTTTCACCAAATGGATGTTTTTTTACTAGTGTGGAATACATGTAGCTCGCATCTCTCTTTCAAAGCTGTCCCTTTGGCCCTCTGGAAGTATTTAAACTTACTTTGTAACTAGAAACACTTTAGTCATGGGAGTGTGATACATGTAAAATTTATGGGTGAGTGACAGAATTTCAAAGGAGTACAAGTAGGTGAGTGCTTTCAAGAGGTGAGGTGAGGCCAGTGGACAGCTAGCAGGAGAGTTTATATATTAATGAAGTTATTGCTATGATTCACAAACGTTGGTTACAAGCAACTCTTGCTGCTTTCCCTTTTTGTTTCTGTCCTCCAACGACTCATTACCCCTTCATCTGTCCCTAAAAGAAGAGGAGGGACAGTATATCGGTTAGTCAGCAAATTATAAATGTCCTGAAAAGTGGTTTTAACAAGTCCTCCTCCCTTTCTTTGCTGTAAGCAGAGACAGGAGAGGAAAATCAGGATTGTGTGAGTGGGGCGAGATGGAACAGGAGAGTGTGAAAATCTGTAATGTGTGGGTGTGGTGGTCTGGGCTCCTTTCCTTTCCTTCCCTCTGGCCATGACAGACTGAACGTTCCCTGCGCGGTGCAGGATTCCCGCGGCCAGGACGAGTGACACGGTGCACCGGGCGGGCGGCGGACAGGCCGGGGGTGCCCGGGGCCGCTCCCCGCTGCCAGGCTGTGCTTTCCCGGTGGCCGGGGAGAGGGATCCCCAGCCCCGGGCGCGCCTCCGCCCGCGCTCCCGGCGGGCAGCGCCGGCCCCGCAGCCATGGCCCCGGGGCTGCAGCCGCGTCCCGGCGCCCCTTCTCCGCCGGGAGCTGCCCCGACCCCTCCGCCAGGTAACGGGGCCGGGCGGGGCGGGGGGCCCGGGCACGGCCACCTTGGAGGATCCTGCCCCGGCAGTGCCGGGGGGGCTGCGCCCCGTGAGTTTGTACCGGAGGCCGGCCCTAGGTATTCAGGGGGCTCAGCCTCAGGCCGGGAGGGCAGCGAGAGTCAGAGACCAGCGCCAGAGAGACATTTATATCTTTATTGTGTTAATACAAAAGAGAGGGATCGGGGAGGAGGAGGAGCCAGCAAGGCTGAGGCTCTCGGGGGTGCCATCACCAGCCCAAGTATCCCCCACCAGCAGTGCTGACTCGGTCACCCCAGGTGGGCAGATTTAACTTGTCACAGCTGCTGCCATCACCACTCAAGCCCCTGGCTTCGTCTTCTGTGCTGCAGCGTGGATCCCTGCTCCTTGCAGGAGGGTGCAGGCACCCAGCAGCTCCAGCTGGAGCCAGGGCAGCAGCATCACAGAGCCAGGGGCAGAACCGCAGGGACAGCGTCAGGATCACTCAGCTGGGTCTCCGGGGAGGCAGACCTGTGGATCAGCGTGGGGTGCTTCTTGAAGGCACCGGGCCAAGCCAGAGGAATCACCACAGGGGTCTCCAGGGACGATGGGTCTGGTTTGGAGCATCCCAGGAACCGTAACTCCTCAGTGCTTACATCAAGGGACAGGCTGGTATCCATAAAGGATTTTATTGCCGAGATGTCCCACCTGGGTGCTGGCACTTTCCCAAGGGTTGAGATGTCTCCGACGAGCTCAGAGCTCTTGAAAAGCAGGCTCTCCAGCGGTTTGGAGTGCTTGTCTTTCTTGCAAGGTGTTGAGGTGTTCTGTGATGCCACATTCATCAGGCAGCCGTCTCTGCTGGGGTGCTCACAGGGCAAACCAGACAGCTCAAAGGTGGCCTGGCCATGGTGGGCTTTGCAGAAACACACAAGACTGAGGTCAGAGATGCCCTGGGTCAGGCTGTGCAGCTCAGTCTTCACGCAGCTGCTCAGAGACTCTGCCTGCTTGACAACAAACACAGAACTGCCACTTGCCGTGTTGTCCAAGTCCACGGCAAGCTCCCAGGTGTCATGTTTGGAAGCACTGCTAGAGTCCATGTAATAACTCAGAACAGGAGAAGAATGGCTATGACTGGAGGACCCGGCCAAGAACCCATTTTCCAGGATTTCCTTTCTGGTTAGGATGCTGGTACTGTGCCTCTGGGTGGACAGCATGGTGCAGAATCCAACAGCTGTCTGGCTTACAGACAGAGATCAGGATGACCCTGTCAGAGTAAACATGTTGCTGTTCACCAAGGAAGTACAGACTTACAGTAGCAGGACAAGGAGCTGAGCAGTATGCAGGAGAGGTAGGAGGGCATCCAGCCTGTCACTGTCTTAGAGATTAAAACAGTTGCACCACAGCCTGTTTGTTACTCAGAGGTCATTGTGGAGACTCCCTGGAGTTGTATTTATTTGACCTCAGCCTGTATATCGCTACCCTTAGCTTTGTACAGGGGATAGAGACATTTTATCCTTACTCCTGAAGTCAGAAGGCCACTAACCCCAGCTAGAATTGAGTCCCTTTGAGAAGCAGGTACCAAAAGCAGGCTCTGGCTAGGATGGGAGAGAGTGAGGGGCAGCTCTCATCTTACTTTTAGTCCCACACATGATAACCCTCACCTCCAGCTCCTTCCCGAGGGACTAGGGCAGGCCAGGGAAGGTTATGCGCCAAACTCACCTTTACTCTGAATGCATGTAAAGCAGAGATAAATAGCTCCTGAACTTACTGCAAAGAGGCTATATGGTCAGTCTGGAAGGAAAATCTTTAAGAGACTAAAACTCTTTTCTCTTAGCACATAAGAAATAAAGGAGGGAGTAAGAAAACAGACTAAAGAGCACTACTTACCTTCAGCTCCTGTAAAGACCATTTGATGTTCTCAACCCTTTTCTACCAGTGTTACTCACAGCAGTTTTATAGTTCTGGTAATCAATTAAGAGGCTGATTTCCTAATTAAGCTAGTTTGGTGAGGGAGGGGCTTCTGTTTGCCTCTTTTTAAGCACGGGGCAGTAAGGGTGGGCCACGGCTGACTGATGGAGGTACTCTGAGTTCTGGGTTGTGTTTGTCCTGTCAGTGGGTCCTTAGTAAGGTGGCACCTTTCTTTAGGTTTTGCCTTGTTTTCATGAGGTGTTGGTTAGGAATATCCACGTGCACAGACCCAGCATGGATGATGTAGATAAATACATGTTGAAGCACTTGGACAGTGCTCTCGGGCACAGGGTGGGATTGTCAGGGCTGTCCTGGGCAGTGCTGGGAGTTGGACTTTGATGATTTTTGGGGGTCCCTTTCAACCTGGAATATTCTGTGTTTCTGTTAACGTGTGTGGTGCTCCTGCCCTGTGCCCAGGGCAGCTGCTGCAGCTGGGGGGGCTCAGGTCAGTGTGGGGGTAGATGCAGGGGGTCCCGAGGGTGGAAATGGGGGGTCCCAGTTCGGGGTGGGGGTGAATGGAGGGCACCCTGGGTTGGTGTGGGGGGTCCCAGTGGTTTTGGGTTGGTGTGGGGGTGGGTGTAGGCAGTCGTGGGGGTCCCCGGTCGGGGTGTAGGTGGATGCAGAGGTCCCGAGGATGGAAACGAGTAGTCATGGGTCAGAGCAGGGGTGGATGTGGGAGTGTCCGGGGTCGGTGCGGGAGACCCCACTGGTTTCAGGTTGGTACAGGGGTGGATGTAGAGAAATGCTGGAGTCAGTGCGGGGCTGCATGGGGAGGGTCGCGGGGTCCCGGTGTGGGAGTGGATGAGCGGGTTCCCAGCGGGGACTCGGATCGATGCGGAGCAGGATGCAGAAGGTCCCGGCAGCCCCAGATTGGGTGCAGTGATGGATGCGGAGGTCCCGGGGTCGGTGCGGGGCTGGATGCGGGGGTCCCGGGTGGATGCGAGGGATCCCGGAAAGTCCCGAGAGGGTGAGGGGCTGGATGCGGGACTCTCGAGTCGGTGTGGGGAGGGATACAGAGATGGACGAGAGGGGTCCCGAGTCCGTGCAGGGCTGGATGCGGGGGTCCCGCGGGGTGTCGGGATGGGTGCGGGTGTCCCGGGTGGATGCGGGGCTGGATGCGGAAGTCGCGAGTCGGTGCCGGGCTGGATGGATACTGATCGAGTAGGTGCGGATGTCTCGGGGGGATGCGGGGATCCCTCAGGGTGCCGGGGTGGGTGCGGGTGTCCCGGGTGGATGCGG
>VWPU01008519.1:0-28296 GCA_013398955.1 Callaeas wilsoni
GGATGCATGGATGCAGGGATGCACCGCCCGCTGTCACCAGGAGGTGGCACAGCCCGAGCGCCGATGTCGCAGCGGGTCGCGCTCCCCCCAAAAAAAGGAGCGAGGCGATTCATCGCTTCCAGGAAAGCCAAGGAGAAGCGTCGCGTCTTCTTTCTGGGAAAGCCTTTGTGTGGAATTCCTTTCGCGTGGAAAACAAATAACTAAAAGGGCACAAGCTCTTCTTTCGCTGGGAGAGAAGGAAAAACGAGCCCTGCTTTGAGGGCACGCCGCTGTTGGGGCACCCTCCGTCTGTGTCCCCACGGCCTTTCCGCATGGGCACAGCCTCTCCTGGCTCCTGCTCCCTCCCCGGCGCCCTCATTCCCCGCTCCCACGTCCCAGCTGTCCGTGTTTTCCTCACGGAAACTGCATCCACGGCTTGCGTTAGCAGCAGCAGCTCTCGGAGGATTTTCCTGCGGAAGCAGATCCGGCGGCAGCACAAAAAGCAGGAGGGATCCGTGGCAGAGCAAGGACAAGGTATCCTGTGGCCCTGAGCATCCCACCTGCAGTCTCCATCTATTCCCAGGTGGGATCAGGTGCATTTTGCCCACAGGACACGTTCAGCCCACCTGCCCTTGTGGGAGAGCTCCACAGGCAGCTTTGGCTGAAGTGAGACAGCTGCAGATGGCAAATTAAGGATTTTTTTGCTCCTCAAAAATGGCAATTTTCCCTTTCTAACAAACTCAGAGGAGTGGCTGCAAAAGGAAGAGATCAGCCAGTAATGGCTGGACGGGATCTTAGAGGCCTTTTCCAACCTTGTGTTGGCAGAGGGAAGTGCCTGGCTGGGAGGAACCGCTGACCTGCAGCCCTTCTGCTGGAAGGCTGCAGTTCAGGAAAATGACTGTCTGGGTTTCACTTGAAGGGATCGTTTTGAAGTGCGTTGCTGTTGCTGGTAAAACACAGAATCCCAGAATGATTTGGGTTGGGAACAACCTTAAAATTCATCTCATTCCACCCCCTGCCATGGGCAGGGACACCTTCCACTACCCCAGGCTGCTCAGAGCCACATCCAGCCTGGCCTTGGCCGCTTGGCCATCACACACTGTGCCACTTTGTGACCATGCCCAGTTTTTAATAAAATAAAGATGATTTCTTCCCCTCAGAAAGGAGTTCCTTCACTCCCAGTTCTCCCTTCTTGGGTTTCCACCTCCAAAGTTAACCAAAATCTGTTAATCCCCATCTGTTTGCCCTGTAACTGCTCTCCCTCAGCTTCCAGGAAAGCCCCAGGACAGGGGATGGATGTTCTGCAAACACAAGGAATGTGTTGGAGGAGATGTTGTGCAATCATTTCCTCACCAGAGCCCATTTCTTGCTCCTCAGCCCTTTGTGAGAGGCAGTCACAAATCCTCGTGTGAAATGTGGTGGAGCCCTTGACGTGATGTTGGCAGGTAGCTTCTGTCCTCTCCTGAGAAGGAAAGAAAAAGCAATTTCAAAGCCAGTTATTGCTCAAATTAAAACAACAACAACAAAAAAATTAAACAAAGCATCCTCTCCTTCACTTATTTTTGTTATTCATTCTGAATTCCTCCTTAGCATCCTGAGAACCCTTGAGAGGATTTGCATTCGGAACATGAAATGAATTTCTCACGATGAGGCCAAAGAAAACCAAGGTCTGTGAGTGGAGGAAGCTGTGGCCATGCCAGGAGCCCGTGGTGGTAAAAAAAAGGGAAGGAGGGAAGGAAGGAAGGAAGGAAGGAAGGAAGGAAGGAAGGAAGGAAGGAAGGAAGGAAGGAAGGAAGGAAGGCCCAAGCTGTTGTAGCCACCTGCAAGAGCTGATTATTTACAGGCATTTTAATTTCCTAAGGCTGCATCCATTTACCTGGGAGAGACAGGGATGTGACAGGTAGTGACAACTCTTGCAGCAAACCTGTGATATTTCACTGCCACAGTAACCCAGGAGAACCTGTTCCAGCAAGCCCCAAATCCTCGGGAATGCTTTGCCTTTGGCACTCAGTCTCCTGCTGACGTCCATCAACCATCTCTGAGGCAGCCCAGCTCCTCTCCAGGGAAATCACTGGCCCAGATGGCTTCTGATATTTTCAAACAGCCAAAAGTCATCCTGAAAAGCACAAAGCCCTGCAGGAGGGGCGGATTCCATCCTCATGGCAGCGTTATCCGCCGGGATCACGGACACACAGGGGTGTTTCTGGCTCAGCTGCAGCACAGCCTGAGTCCTTCCTCACCTGTCCATAAAACCATCTGGTGGCTGTGCCGGGATGGAGATGCACAGGAACAAATCAAACACCTCCATTGTGCCTAGAGCACGAGTTCATGAACTGCTGATATCATTCAGGACCATTCTAATTGAAACATCATGTCTTACACAATCACCTCCTTCTCCATCCCCTTCTTTCACTCTTTTAGAAACCACTTCCTGCTTTTCCCAGCTGGACACGCTGTCCTTCTTCCTGCCTTGGAGCAAATATCTTGTTGGGTTTGGCTGCTGCCACAGCCACACGGTCGTCTTCTGCCTGATATTTTAGCCATCTGTTGCTAAAGAGAATTTTTGGGGCTGGAAGCCTCCAAAGGGTTTTGAGGTGCTGAGATGAACCAGGAAGCAGCAGTGCAGGAGGAAAATCCTTCTCAGCTTCACGTGCAGGGTAAATCAAGTTGAAATGCTTTAAGAATTAAATGCTGAGAGATGCTTGTTCCAACAGCCTGGTACTCACAGGCTGAGGAGCTGATCCACCCTGCTCCCCCTCCACACGGAATCCAACCCCATTTCCTCTTTTGTCTCAAGTGGATGGAAAAAGAGAATTGGTCTCCTGAGCCGTAGAGGTTGCCAGCATCTGCCTTGCCTCCTTTCTGCTGCTTGGAGAACATCTGGCTCTGCTCTGGGGCAGCCAGCACGGCCAGTGGTGCTGCAGGGAGAGGAGCTGAGTGCCCTGGGGTGAAGTAGCTGGAGGTGCCCAGAGCAGGTGACACCCCCTGTTCACGGTGCCTTTCCTTCCAGGTGTAGGGGTTTGAGGAGTTCTTCTTTTGTTTCGTTGTTTGTTCTTTTTTTATTCTTTCTTAAGGAGTTTTCCCCATGCGTGTGGCTAATGGGCTGTAATGACTGGACACTTCACAGACAAAGGGGGTTGTCAGCTCAGGGGACAGGACCAATGGCCCCTCTCTCGTTACCTGGGAGTGCCCAGGTGGGGGGAAAATACCGCGGGACGGGAGACTGGAGACGGCAGGGCGGCACACAGCCCCTGTCTCTGGGGCTCGGGCTCTTTCGCTCTCGACTGGGGAAGAGGAACGGGGCGGCCGAGGCTGTTTGGAGAGGAGCTTTTCAGCTGCTGTCGTCGGGGACCAGCCTGGTCCTGCTTCTTTTGCCGCGGGTGAGCCCCTGCTCGTAAGAGCAGCCCTTCAGACTGAGACCTTATTAACACCCACCTCACTAAGGGAAGGACTTTCTTACCATCTGCCTGGGTGCCCCGATCCCTCCTCTCCCTGCCTCCCTTGGAGCCGGGCTGCCGCTGCCCCGCCCGGCCCCCGCGGCTTGTTTCAGGGCTGCTCCCAGCCTTGGCTTCTCTGTAGCCTCGCACCTCCTGCCTGCCGAGACCTCCCGGGGATTTTCCCACTGCGGCTCCAGACCGTGATACATCTCCTCCACCATCCCAAGACTTCTGCCCGTCTCTGCCGTCCCAGCTTGCCGCCGGAGCGCCCCTGCCAGCTGTGACCGGCACGGCGCCAAAGGGGAAGGTGCCTGCGACCGAGACGGCCATTACTGGATTTTTGTGGTTTTGTTTTGTTGTTAATACCAAAGTTGTTGTTGTTTTTGCCTCATTAGATATACTAGTAAAGAACTGCTGTTCCTATTCTCATACCTTTGCCTGAGAGCCCCCTTAATTTCAAAATTATAACAATTCGGAGGGAAGGGGGTCCACATTTTTTCCATTCCAAGGAAGGCGTCTGCCTCCTTTAGCAGACATCTGTCTCTCAAACCGAGACGCCAGGACACACACAAAGAGCTTTCTCTTTGATGCTGCTCCTGTCTCCTGTCGCTTTGGGTTTTTTTTGCCTGGGTTGCTTTGAAGAAAGGGAGTTTTCTGTGCAGCTGAGCTCCAAGATCTGGCAGTGCCTGCCCAGGGGAAGCACAAAGAGCCCTGGCACTGCAGGGGGATCCAGGAGGGGCTGTGAGGAGCTGCACAGGGCTGGGGGATGTGGCAGGGTGTCTGTCACAGGACACAGTGTCACAGCGCTGCCCTGGGCTTCCTCTGCAGAACACCAGCCCTGTGCCTGGTGTCCTCCAGCTTCCCTGTCCTCCCATGCTGTGGTGAATGAACCAAACACGAGAATAACCAGGGGGCCACAGAGCTCAGAAAAAGAGGTTTGGTGGGCTGGTTCCAAAGAGTAAAACCCCCTTCTGTGAGGACGGCTTCTGCCATTGAATTCCTAGGATTCCTGAGGGGGGCTCGGTCTGCCTGACGGACAGTTGACAGACACCCCTTGTATCTCCTAAGGAAAGGTAACCAGACCTGTCCCGCCTTTCTCCTCTTCCTATAGGTCCCTGCTACGTCGTCCCCACCCCCTTCCCTGTGTCCCTTTAAAAAGCCCCTCAGTGTCTTGTCTCGTCTTCTTCGCATCCGGTCCCCTTCGAGGGAGCTCCTACAATAAACCCTTGGAACACCGGCCCAAGGAGCCTCCTCTGCTCATTTGTTTCTGGTCACACCTGGGCTATCCACAAGCCCCAGGCACGCTGGGCTCCGTGCCCTCCACCGCCCGGGCTGGGAGGCTGGCTAGCGAGGCACCGAGGTGCCACGGGGTGCTCTCCCTTTGTGTTGGGCTGGGAGGCTGGCTAGCGAGGCACCGAGGTGCCCCGGGGTGCTCTCCCTTTGTGTTGGGCACTCCTGGACAAGCTGCTGCCATCTCAGCCCAGCCAGCGTGCCGGTGTACTGATATACTCCCACCTCGCAGGAGTTTGTCTCAGCTGCTTTGGAGCGTGCATCACTGCTTTTTGGGAAGCTCCTTGGAATTTTCAGAAATACCACTTCTTCTTTGGTTTGCTTCCTTGCACTTCGGGGGAGTTGCATAATTAGCATTTAATGTTCATCTCTATCACAGCTTTGAGGAGACCTGCAAAACCCTGTTATTCCTGTCCAGACATCAAACACCCCTTTGCTCCCAAATCTCGCAGGGTCAAACTCTGTCCCCAACTCCCAAACCTTGAGCATGCACGTGCCTGGCTCCCTTTGTCCCCAACACTCAAAAATCACCAACAGGGTGAGCTTTTCACGCCTAACCTGAACGGCTTGGGCTGCTCCTCGCTGTCACTCCAGGGGGACAATTTGGGACAGGGTGCCCGGGGGTCAGCGCTGGAGGTAGCTGCTGAATGGCCCTTTGTGTGCTTTGTCCCTTGGCTGGATAAAGAGGGCATTATTAAATGTAGGAAATGAGGATCTCCCTGCTGGTCAGACCGAGCTCTCGCCCGGGCTGCTGCGGGGAGTGTGAGGACAGGCTCACCCCCAGGCACGGCCAGCGNTGGGGAGCGTGCGGCATCCTCCCGTGCTCACCCCCAGGCACGGCCAGCGTGCTCTGCTCCGGCTTTATCGGCAAAGGAGGGCTCGTGCTGTGCTGAAAATAGGGAGAATAATCAGTGTTAGGGCAGTCCTGGGGCTGGGTTTGTGCTGGAGCAGGGAGCATCCCAGCGGGATCTGTCGGCCTCTGCTCACAGAGCAGGGAGAGCCGTTGCAGCTCCTGGGGATGGTTTTCCTCCCTCGGCCCTTCAGCTCAAGGGGAGAGGCAAGAGCAAATTCCAAAGGGAATATTTAAGGAGTCAGTTCATTTCCAGGAAAAGGCAAAAGCAAATTCCAAAGGGAATATTTAAGGAGTCAGTTCATTTCCAGGAAAAGGCAAAAGCAAATTCCAAAGGGAATATTTAAGGAGTCAGTTCATTTCCAGGAAATTCCTTCTCTTGTTCTTTCTTTCTTTCTTTTTTTTTTCTTTTTTTTTCCCGATGGAAAAGTTAAGTCCTCGTGAACTTTTTGAGAACTTTTGTTCATTCCCTCTTGCCAGCTAAACTCTGCTTTGTGCTGGTGACAGAACCCCTTTCTCCCAGCACTGGCCATGGGCCAGGACCTGGAACTGTCCCCTGCGTGCTGGCAGTGCCACCAGCCCTGTCCCCGTCCCTCCAGGCTGAGGCAAAGCCCCAGCTCCAACCAGCTCCTCTCTGGGGACTCTCCGGGGGTGTTTTTCCTTCTCCTCCTCACCTTGCGTGAGGTGATGGAGTGAGCTCTGCTTGCCTCGCCTTCCTCTGCAGTGGAAGATGTCAAACATCAGCGGGAACATCAGTCAAACCTGTGGAAGGGGAGGGTGGTGGTTCCTTGGAAGAATCAACAGTGCAAGCGGTGTCAGAAGGAGTTCCTCTTTCCCTCTCCGGCTCCAGAGATGCTCTCTCTGAGACAGGACTTGTTTGCTGGGGCTTTTAGTGCTGTTTGAGTCCTTACACCATGCAAAGGGAGCAGGTCCCATCACGCTGGGTGGTAAAGGGGAGAGATTTCCCAGAGTTTCTGTGTGTGAGGGCAGGACACAGGGGGCAGAGCAGAGGTGAGCCAGTGGATTTCACAAATCCGCTCAAAGCCCCATCACCAGCAGCATCTGCAGAGGCACAAACCATGAAATGCTGAGGGGAAAAAATCCAGCGGCAACAGATCATATAAATGGTATTTATCTCTGGAGGCTCGTGGCTTGAGTTCTCCTGTGCTACTGATATCCCCGGAGCACCAAATAAAACTCTTCCCTTTCACAGAATCTCCATTTCCCGGAGCTGAGTGTGTGAACAGGTGACAAAAATATTTGGTGACTTCACTTACCCATTTCTCAGGGGCGCAGAGTAGAAAGGGAGCTGTTGTGCAAGCAGGAGGGAAACAACCAGGGTGTCTCTAAAGATGTTCCTCCAACTGCCAAAACGTGTTTTGAAGCTGAGTGTGGGACGTACACAGGCAGTGACTGCAACACAGCCACCACTGGGACTGCGTGGACAGAACTGGATATTGTCTGTGAGAGTTTCAACCTTTGCAAATGAGCTGGGCACAGGGATAAAAGGAGGGAAGTCACTGAATAATTTGGGCTGGAAGGGACCGTTAAAGGTCAGCCAATCCAACCCCTCTGCAGTGAGCAGGGTCACTTTCAACCGGACCAGGTTATTCCAAACCCAATCCAACCTGGTTTTGAATGTCCCCAGGGATGGGGCAGCCACAGCTTCTCTGGGCACCCTGTTTCAGGGCCTCCCCGTTCCAGGGCCTCCGCACTCTCTCAGGGAAGAATTTCTTCCTGGTATCCAATCTAAACCTGCTGTCATTCAGTTTGAAGCCATTCCCCTCGTCCTCTCACTCCATGCTGTTGTGAAAAGTCCCTCTCCAGCTCTCTTTAACTACTGGAAGGGGCTCTGAGGAATCCCTTGAACCTTCTCTTCTCCACCCGGGTGGTTTCCAGGGCAGGGACTCACAACCACTCGCCCCAGCGTGGAGGGAGGGCAGGGCTGAGCACTTGCTGAGCCACGTAAACGTCTCCCTGCCCTCTACAGCACCCCCATCCCCAGGGGAGGGAGTTGGAGCTGTTCCTGAGGGTCCCCAGCGATGATGACAGATGAGGATGGAACTGCGGTTTCTATAGAGACATTTATTGGAAGGGTATAAATACAGAGTGCAAATTTCAGTTAAGAGCATGTGGTAGGCAGATAGTCCCAGACATTGGTGGGAGAGGAGCCCAGGAGGGCGGCGTCCCTGATGCACCCAGATCCACAGAGATTTGATCCCCAGAGATGGGTTAGGACCCTCCTTCCTGCAAAGCTTCCAGTCCTTCTGCTGCATCCTGCCTGGCTTGACAAGAGCTCTCACCAGAGCAGGCACTATTTCATCAACCAGCCTTTGGAAGTGCAACCTGGTGCAGGGCTGAGACCCCTGAAGAGTGCAGGTGAAACATCTTCTGCATCAGAGAGGAGCCTGTTCCCCTCTCCGTGGTACGCTGAGCATGGCAGTAACTACAAGCAGTTTGGTTAATACTGAGCAATGCTTGAACCTTGGGCCTTTAGCAGTCCTCCTGCTGCAGCTGCTTCCAGTCGAAAGTCCCATCCAAAGTCAGATCAAAATTATCCTTTTCCTGCTCTCGGGAGAGCTCCAGAAACACCTGAAATGGGCCAGATAACACTTGGGTCACTTCTCTGTGATGCTGTTCTGCAGGAGGCAGAGCTCTGCAGCCCCCAGAGAGGTGTGGAGTGGCTTTGTGGAGGGAGCAGGGCAGCAGGAGCTGAGCCCCCCGTGCTCCCTGGAGTAACCAGACAGGCACCACTTGCCCGTAGGTGTGTCCATACAGGTTCTCCCCACCAATGGATTGATTTAAACATTCCTCATCTTTGCCACCAGCTTCGTGCAATCAGCAGTAAATAATCTGCTGTTTCCAGAGCAGCCAGTGGGGCTGGGCACAGGCAGCTCCCCAGGGCACCCATCCTTGGGTGTGCTCCGTGCCTGCCTCGGCCAAGTGGGGTCTGAGACTTGATCCAGGCTTGTTCCCACCATGCAAAATCCCAGCAGTAAAAAAAACCCAAACCATTTTTCACCACTTTACCAGTACAGAACTCCTCGCCCACCACCCTCAGGCAGCTTTTTGGTGGAGCTGCCTTTTGCCACTGCACCAGCCTGGGTTTGGCTGCAGCTTTTGTCCCTGCTCCTGCCGTTACAGCAGAAATAAAAATCACCTGCCTGAGTGAGAGTATTGAAGGAGAAGCTGTACTCCTCGAGGCTGCAGCTTCGTTTGGCTGTGGAGAAACGGGAAGAGGGCTGAAAATGAGCAGTCGCTGTTCTGCCTTTTCAAAGAGTCACCTGGTTTTGCTCTTACCTTCCTCTAGCTTGGAGAAGGACTGGGACAGGGGCAGTGCATCTTTCATTGGGACCTTGTAGACAAGCAAAGAAGGGAACCTTGAAGAAATAGAAGAAAAGGTGATTCTTGCTCTATATTGGGGTTCTGGGATCAAAACTTTATGGGTGTGCGGATGTCTTGCTGCTGGGATCACAGGAGGGCTCAATCTGGAAATCAGATCCCCCTACAGGGAGCTGTTCATCCCTCTGCAGCTGAGATTCTGTGTCTGGCCATCACACCAGGCATGTTTTTAGGGATGAGGCAGTGTTGAATCCACTCCTCATCCCATATTTTATTGTTACCTCTCCTGACGGGCTGCACCCGGGAAAATCTTCAAAACCTCAGCGTGCAGAACATCGGCGCTCTCTGGATCCTTGACCTTGATTTCCAGGAGATATCCTTTGCCAAATTTGTTCTTCAGGTACTGGATGGAGCCAATGCACCTGCAGGGCAGGGAGGAGCAGAGATGACAGTGGAATCATTGCCACCTCGCCACCTGCTCCTTCCCGAGAAGGAAACCGTGGAAGAACTTCATAAAACCCATGGCAGGTGAGGCTGGAGGAGCAGCTTGGATCATTTCCAGCTCAGCCAAGCGCTGTCACCCACCGGAGCTGCCCGGACACCAGGATGGCCACGCGGTCACACACGGCCTCTGCCTCCTCCATGTAGTGCGTGGTCAGGATGGCTCCTGACTCCTTGGTTTTCAGGGCATCCCGAATCATTTTCCTGCAGATCAGAGTGAAAAAAAAAATAAAAGAAAACCTAACACTCCCTAGAAATATCAGATGTTATTCTTAAACCTTTGCCCCTCCAAATGCCTCTCTTTTAAAGTAAGTGTAAAATCTTCACATGCAGCAACTCTGGACTGATGAGCACATGGTAATGCTTTGAAATAATGACAAAAAATACTTTTGACTCGAGTCGCTTTATGACTTCTTTCAAATCCCATTCGGGAGTGTCCGAAATCTTGCAAAAAGGACGAAGGCAAAATAGTTTTTCTCTCTCCTTGCTCATCCCCGAGTTAGAGACAAGAAACGTATTTTCCAATGGAACCATTGTCACGTGAGGGACGGCGCCATCCATGGATGGGGTGAAACCCTTTCTGCGTGACTTTAAACATCTACTTTTGGCTTCCCACCCCTTTCCCAGCGTGGTGGCCCAGTGCCCGGGTCCCTGCTCACCACACGCAGCGCTGCCCGTTGGGATCCATGCCGGTGGAGGGCTCGTCCAGGAGCAGCACGGCGGGGTTGCCCAGCATGGACAGTGCCACGCACAGCTGTGACATGGAGAAGGGGCTCAGCCAAGCCCTGGCACGGCGCCCACACAGAGCTGTGGACGGTGCCTCCTCATTTATGGGAGTCAAGGTTCTGATTTGTAGGAAATTGGGTTTGGAAAAGGCTCATTTCCATCGCCCCGCCCAACACGATGCTCTCCCAGGTAGCTCAGGGCACAGGTTGGTCCCTCCGCTCGGGAAGGAGAGTTTTAATTAGTGCTGGAGCACTGAGCCAAAACACACCTTTCTGGTTATCCCAGCAGGTAATTTTCTGACTTTTTTGTTTAAGTAGTCTTGAAGCTGCAGAGCATTCACAATTCTGCGGGGAAAAAGAAGCAGTGAGAAAAGAACATTTTTATTATTCCAAGTCAATACTCTCACCAAGGGTTCTCAAAACGACAAGAAAAAGGAACGTTTCCCCCCTTGCTCTTGACTCCTGCTTGTTTTCATTAAACATTTATCGTGTTATTAAAATGTAAGTGACTATTTGAAGCAAAGTGTGCTGAATAAGCCACAAGCTCTTTTCTAAACCCATCATCAGTGCCAACAGCATTATGAATCCGTTCCCCCTCGCCAGTGTCAGCTAAGCACCCTTTCTTGTGGTGCCAAACGCCAACATCAGAGATTTCAGAAAAGCTGCCTAAAGATAACATTCTTAAAAGGGCATTAGTGGTGAATTTATCCCCACCAAATGCACTTAGGAAAATTGGAGGTTTTCTTAACCCACTCACTAAATCACAGCATGGAGCACAAAAGCACTTTTGCAGCTGAGTTTCCTGAGTTTCTTCCGAGGTTTCCTCTGTGAATTTTGACTCTCTGGTCCTCTCTCCATAACCAGGGGGTGGAACATTGACCATGCCAAAGCCAACGACCGTCCATCCGTACCTGTGGACAGCAGCAGCCGTGTCCTCCTCGCGCAGCCCCTTCACGGCCCCGTAGACCCTCAGGTGCTGCTGCGGGGTGAGGTCCAGCCAGAGGGGGTTCTCCTGGGGGCAGTATCCCAGGAATGCAGGAGCCTGGTCCTGGAGCTGGGAGCCTCCTCCATCTCCCCTCTTCATCAGCACCTGCACAACCAGGCTGGGCATTGTCCTCTCACAGAGCCTTGCCCTCTACAGGGGGTGGTTTGGGGGAAGGTTATGGGGTGCAGCGGGGTTTAGGTGAGGAAACCCACAGTGAGGGAGAAAGTTCACACTGTTCTTGAGTATAAACTTGGCAATTAGGGCACATGCAACCTCTACAGGGGGAGGTTCGGAGGAAGGTTATGGGGTGCAGCGGGGTTTAGGTGAGGAAACCCACAGTGAGGGAGCAAGTTCACACTGTTCTTGAGTATAAACATGGCAATTAGGGCACATGCAACCTCTACAGGGGGTGGTTCGGAGGAAGGTTATGGGGTGCAGCGGGGTTTAGGTGAGGAAACCCACAGTGAGGGAGCAAGTTCACACTGTTCTTGAGTATAAACATGGCAATTAGGGCACATGCGACAGCTTATTAAAATTAGAAGCAGCTCACAGTAATTTTATCAATATGTTATTTAATTTAATAGCACGATGAACTCGATTAAAACCTTGATCACTGATAATGCTTTGACAAAAATTGCAGCCTTGATAAAAATGATAGCTTAGCCTAGGTGCAAGGTTTGGATTATTGTCATGGATCCATCCCCTTTTCTCGAGGTGTCTCCTACCTGCCCAGCAGTCAGGGTTGTCTCCCCAGTGATCATTTTGATAGCTGTGCTTTTCCCAGCTCCGTTGGGCCCCAGAAGCCCTAACACTTCTCCTGCAATCAGCACAGAGAATTTCTTAGGACTGTTCCCCATTCAAGAAATAGATCATGCACAGTCCCACAAAAGAAAAAAATAGAAAAGGCGGCAAACTAATATAAAAAATCATACAAAATAAATAGTTTTATTGTATGAAGTACATGCTCAGAGGGGCCATGAGATTCCAACTTATACTGATGCTGTGAATCTGAGAATTGCTCCCAGGAGCCACTGCTAAAGTGGTCCCCTCTCCCCAGGATCTTTATTTTATCTTTATTTTAGATAATGGACAGACACAGGTAATTAATAGGATGCAGCATTAACACATCAATCCCAGACCAAATGTGCTTTAACAATAGAACAAATAGATTTGACCTTTCTGTCCTTGCTCCGGTGACTGAGAATGTGCAGGGAATTAACTCGGGGCTCAGCACAGGTCTGCGAGAAGAGTCCCAGTTCTCACCTCTTTTAACACAGAAGGAAAGGTTTTTGGTGGCTGTTTTCTTCTTCTTCTTAAAAAATGAGCCAGGTTGCTTTATTTTATATTCCTTGCACAGGCTGCTGACTATAATTACTGATTTCTGAAAGCGAGGAGGAAGGAGCAAGATTAATTTATTATCTTGGACAGCATCAATCCTTGGTTATATTTTTCCATTAAAAAGGCAGAAAACCTCCTAAAGGTCTTTGTTTTATAGTTCACCAGGAATATGGGGTGCAACAGGACACTTTATTGTCTGGGTTCCTCTTAAGAGCTTTCTTCTCCTGGTGGAACCCACACTTTTGGGAGTTGGATTTTCCCAGTGAGAACAACACAGCCAGAGCAGTTTTACCTGGTTTGTGTTTTACCAGGTATAAAATCAAACAAAACAAGAAGAATAATACTTAGGGGTACCTCCTCCTGACTCGGAGCCACCATGGCATTTCTCACTGCTTCCCTTTCAGCTCTAACATCTTCATCTTCCTCCTCGAGCTCCTTGGGGTGCTGCTGGCTGCTTTGTTTTCTTGGGGAAATCCTAAAAACCCACCAGATTCGGATTAGGATTTTGTTCTTCTACCCTTTTTCTCCACCAGTGCATTTTGGATAGAGCAAGAGTGAATTTCCCTGGGACTGAATTGATACTATATTATAATGATTATTATTAATACCATCATCATTATTATTATTGTTGGGGATGATGATGATGATGATGATGATGATGATGATGATGATGATGATGATATTTACAGTCTTTGTTTAGTACCAAAAAAGAAGCTGGTACATCCCAGAGCACATGCAGCGTCCTGTGGAGGCACTAACAAACTTGAAAGCTGTTTTATATTATCACACCGCCGTAGTATTTAAGAGGCTATTTTAGTCATAAAAAATCACCAGTATTTAAAAAAATTATTTAAAAATAGGGACACAAAGGCAATGATGTCTTCAAGGAGAAGCAGTGGGGTAGGAGTTTAGATTTCACTTGTGCATTTGTGTTTATACAAACCTAAATACTGGGTCCTGCCTCAGCACTGCTTTCCCATATTTTAACTCCAAAAAGCGAAGAAGAAGAATGAAAGCCACAGAATGGATGTAAGGCTGAAAAACAGAGGTTGCCACATTAACAGCCCTTCCTTCCCTCCCACCACAGCTGGCACTGAGGTGGTGGCAGTGCTATAAAATATGTGAGGGGAACAGAATATGTGAAAATGGAGCCCATTAACATCGAAACTCGGAGTAATCAACACTGCAGAAAATAGTAAGGGCAGAAAAATCCCAGCTGATAAAATAACGGGGCAAAATAATATGATCTGGGCTTTTTTCATTTTGCCTTCCCCGTTTCAATGGCGTGAAATTATTTTAGCACAGGGGCTAAAATGTCATCCAGACCAACCCAGATCCTCCTCCTGCTTCCTCATACCTGAGGAGGGCCTTTAGGAGACCCACATTCCTAAATAAAAGCAATGTTAAATGTTTTCTTACTGCAAAGACAGGAATCAGTATGTCACTGTCTGAAGCCACATGAAATGTCTCAGTGTCCTCCATGAAAATCTGTAAGAATAAAAAAAATACACAACGAAGACCTGTAATTCTTTATTATCATTCTGGTTAATGCAGTAACGTTCAAAAACGCTTCAAAAATCTGCAAAACTTCTGATTTACCCCAAACAATCAGCATACAGGTGAATAAATGCAGATGTTTGGCTTTGGGAACCTCAGTCCTACACCAGAACATGTCACAGCTCTCAGTACATGGACCAGACTCTCCTTTCAGACGTTGTATCCCAGGAAAACATCTGGTCTCCTCTGCTTTGGGTCCCAGTGGAGAAGAGGTGAGTGGGACAGGACAGAGGAAGAGTCTCTTCTCCTTGGACTTCACCCCTCAGTAATTTATCATTTATCAACAGCGTTGCACATAGCTGGGGGGCTTTGATAAATTCTCAGCTGACTTTCCACCACCCCCCTCAGCTGACATGGAGTAAAGCCCCTTGGGAGTATTCTAAATCCTCACTCAGGTTTTTTTCCGTGCAAAGACAGACCCGTGGATTCAGATTTTCTCTTAGGACTGGTCAAACCCAGTGGATTGACTTTGTGGCTGCTCCATCCTTGGCATTGTCCAAGGCCAGCTTGGATGGTGCTTGGAGCAACCTGGTCTAGTGGAAGGTGTCCCCTCACGTGGCAGGGGGTGGAATGAGATGAGCTTTAAGGTCCCTTCCAAACCAAACCATTCCATGATTCCATTCTGTGACTCTTGCACGGAAAGAATGAAGTGTTTACGTAACCTGCAGTCACAGCTGCACAAGAAGTAGCCCCCAGCCCTGATGAACAGCTGGAAAAACGAGATCTGAGCTGAAACAGTCGCCTAACGATGCAGTCTGGAAAATCCCATGCAGGATGAGGCTGCCCAGATTGCAGCGTGCAGTTACTGCCAGACTTTGGGTGAGTTACCACCAGACCTTGCTCACAAGGACCCGGGGTTGTGTTTTGGGCCTCTCCTTGCCCAGAACCACCACTCACGTGCTGGATGTTGATCACAAAACCCATCAGGGGGTACACAGGAACCAAGAGGGACAAAATGTAGAGGGAGGTGTTGGCATTGCCTAGGTTATCCGTGACTTTGCCGACGAAAAGAGAAAAAAAGCACACCTGAAAATAAAACAAGAGGGTAACTTAGCTGATGGTAAGGGTTACTCACTGCTCTTTATAATTATGTGAGTCTAGCTCTGCAATTGCCTGTTGAATTAATAAAAATGGACAAAAAATGAGAAAGATGAGAGACGGAGAGGGCTCAGGAGATCCTCAGCTGTCTCTGCCTGAGGGTTGGCTGATGCTTTGGGCCAGCTGGGGAGACTTCTTCCCAGGGACAGGGCTGCTTCAGGCAGAAAAACCAAGCATGGCATCCTATCCCGTTCATTCCCATCCTAATCCATGCCAAATAATCCACCTCCTTCCACGTCAGGCTTGGACCATCAGTGTCTAGCCTGATGGCTCCTATCTCAACACTTTACATCTCTTGGATGTGGGGTGTCAGGAAGAGTGATAAATTAATTTTTCCCCTCCATTCCTGCATCAGTTCAGGTTGGATCCGGGTATTTCCCTATGTCACAGCAGGATTGCGGGAACAGAACACTGTGACACAAATTTAATAGAGAATTGGCTACTATGAAACACACACAGATTTATGTTCCATGTCTCTATTTGGTGTTTTGACGTCTAGCTCATCCTTAAGATCTCAAAACATCTGTAAACCCTGCAGTGCATTATCCAATCATGTGCTCACCACTATCAGGATGAAAGACCAAAGATCACAGCTCCATCCTTTGCGAGAGTTGAAGGAGATCAGGTAGATTAAGAGAACAAGGGAAATTCCATAACCCAACGTCCCCATGACCTACAGAGAAAAAAAGCTTTTGTTGAAGAAGATGGAGTAATGTAAACCACCAGAAATGCATCTATATCAATGGGGAGCAGTGGAAATGATCACACAGCAAGGTCAGGGCATTTAGAAATTGCCACAGTTTTACTCTGAGTTGTAAAGGGTATATTAAGGCAAGATTTATTGCCTTTAATTTCCAGCTGGACAAACCCAAAGGATAGGAGGCGAAAGAAGAAGGTCAGTAAGAGGACCAAGAGTGTTCCAGCACCATCTGCACCCACAGTGTCTCAGACACCCCCACACAAAATATTTTCCCTCAATCCCTCCCAAGTGAACCAGCAGGCACCAGAATGGGATGTACCAGCAAGAAGAAGTTGCTGGCGCTCCCAGAAATCTTGTTGCTCATGGCAAACTGGAGCCCAAACATGGAGAAGAGCAGGATCCAGCAGAGTGGGATGTCCACCAATGCCTGGCCACACCAGTAGGCCGAGGGAAAGAGCCCTGAGATCCGCAGCTGGGCACGAGCTCCTGCCTGGGAAGGCACAATTTTAAAGAGTAGTTAATTGTTGGTGCCTGGTTGGCCAACTGCACCCATGGGAATGGCCCCAGGAAATGAAAAGGGAATAAAATCTGTCACCATTGTGATTCTGGGGTAAAATTCGACCTCTTTTTGTCTTGTAATATTTTGTGCTGGCTGCAAAACTTCTCATGGATCGACACACCCCAAGCTGCCAATCATAGGGCCAGACTCAACTACCTCATAGGTGTTTTCCAACCTGAATGATTCCGGGATTCTGCACTCAAATGTCCTTCTGGCAATGCAGGTGTGATCCCTTCTGCCCACCCCAAACGTGCTCCATTTCAAGGAATTTACCTTGTAATCCTGCGTGTAGCCCATCGCAAAGTGAGGAGGAAAACCAGGGAATAACAGCAGCATATAAATGAGGTAGAAGGACATAAAATAATCCCAGTATCGTGGATTGAACATCTGAAAACAGAAGAACAAAGCATTTGTAGAAAACTGCTGAAATTCATTTTACCATTCATCCGACTGCATTTCTCATGGATTACAGGGCAGTATGAACACAAAGAGGGACTTGAAACTAAATTTTGGAAGGCTTTCCCAAACCAGACCCACAAAAAGTGCCTGCTGATGAGGAGAGATGGGTGGTGCAGGTCTCACTCCTCCGTCCCAGACTTGTGGGGAGCTCTCTCCTCTCTCAGCTGTCGGGCCACAGCTTGAATAATGTGCTGGAGAGAATAAGGAACCTCCTGGAGAAACCTTCTCAGCCACCCTCTCCATTCAGCAGCCCTCGAGACCCACGTGGGAAAAATCAGATCTGGTTTTCCTGAAGTCAAACGTGGCGGTTCCAGAGGCACCATGGAGGAAGGTGGATTTACATGTTCAGACAGCTCTGCAAGGCTTCCCATTAAAATCTGATGAATTAGTGAGACCTTAAACTGTTTTCTGACACCTTCGGGCTTCACTTACAGAGAAGAACGGGTGGCTCCAGATCTGGATGTGCCTGGTGGAGTTGAGGGTTCTCAGCAGGGCGTTGCTGATGACGTTCACCAGCACCGGGAAGCAGTTGATGGCCTCCAAGTGGCACAGCACGGTGAACCTGTAGCTCTTCAAAGAGCAAGAAAACAAGGTGAGAACTCCTGGCTTTTCTCATCTGCAGGGAAGCAGTAGAAAAGGAGCACGCCAGGAAAATCCAGGCCTGAAATAACTTTGCTTATGCCTTGTTTGCTAAAAAACCAAATTATGAGGTATTGGAAAGACTTCAAAGACAGCAAAGGTATTGCTGTGCTAAAAATGTACATTTTGAAGTGGAAGGCCAGAGAGTTAAGGTCTCCTCTAGCATGGACTTTACTGCTTAAAACACCTCCTAATTTTTGTACCCATGGTACAAAACTTCAACAGGGCCATCCCACAGGGAGAGCTGATGGAGCCATCTTGCTTAATTTTTCAATGGTTGTGAGGAAAATGGAGGAAGAGAAGAAAAATCCTCACCTGACCTTTGCGGGACACTTTTATAGCCCCGTTGTGTGCTAGCTCCTCCGTGATGTTTTCCTCCTTTGCTATTTCCACTGTAAGATCCTGGCTCTGGAGCACATGGATGAAGTCGTCAATGCCTGTGCCTGGTGTGAGGGCCAAAAGCAGAGGAATTATAACACTGGGAAACAAAAGAGTCTTTGACCGTTTCATTTCTATTTTTATTTTTAAATCCATGACCACCAAACAGAACCAGAGGAAATCTAATAACCGTGGGCATCGGCCAGCACATGTGTGGTGGATCATTGCACGTTAATTTTTGGGAAGTTAATGGATTTCAGTCAGAATTTTTGCATTGCCATTTTTTTTCCCCCCAGCCTTTTCTGAAGTGCTACAGAATGAATTTTCCTTCAGGACTGTCTGATGAAGATACCAGTGTCATTCTCTGGCCAAAGAACACAAAATATCATCCACTCATGGGAATGTTGAAGGTGAAACTCTGGAAGCAGCCCATTAATTTGACTCAACATGAGTGAGCCTGGAGCGTGGTGTCTGCTTTGAAAATCCCACACTCTAAAATTGCTTGGATATAAACCTGGATTTGTGGCAGGGAGAGAACCATGTCCCCATCTTATCTCACCTGCTTTGATATCCTTTTTCACATCTCTCATCAGGGTCTCACCAGCTGCTGACGCCACAGTAGGTTTCTCTCACAACTCTTTAAAGACAATCCCTACTCTCTTCTCTCATTAAAACCTTTACCCCTCCTCGGATCCTCTACATCTACACCCATCCTCTCTGTCCTGTATTTTCCATTGGAGCAGCAAGAAGCCCAGAACTGGGAAGGATGAGGGAAGGATGAGGGAAGGCTCGTTGCCCTCACCTGTGTGGTTGTAGACCAGGAGGGTGGTGGTCTCCCGGTAGGATCTCCTCCCCAGGGGCAAGAAGTAGCGTGCAGGTGAGAGCTGCCAAGCACTCACACTCTGCCAGCCAGCCACCACACACAGTTGCAACACCAGAGGAAGCAGAAAAACCACATAGAGCAGCAAACTGCATAAAGAAGGAGATGAATAAACACTCTGGAAAGAGATGTTCAGCAGAAATGTGTTCAGAATGCATTTGTGTGTTGGAAATGGTGGATGATATACAGGTTACCCAAAGCTCTGTCAAAATCTTTTGGCAATTTTCATAGGATCACGAACTATCCTCACTTGGAAGGGACCCACAATGATCATGGATCCAACTCGTGGCCCTGACACCCCAACAATCCCACCCTGTGCGTCCCTGAGAGCATTCTCCGAACGCTCCTGGAGCTCTGGCAGCCTCGGGGCCGTGCCCATTCCCTGGGGAGCCTGGGCACTGCCCAGCACTCTCTGGGGAAAGAACCTTTCCTGACATCCAACCTAACTCTCCCCTGATGTAACTCCAGCCATTCTCTCAGGCCCTGTCACCAATGACCAGAGAGAATTTTATTTCCGGAAGTCTCAAACCTTGATCATTCACCGAATGATTCAAAATGTAGCAGGGAGAGAACCTCAGATCCAGACTGCTCAAATTTTTAGGGCCATGAAATGCCTTTCAGACTTCTTTTAGATACAAGTTTCTCATAAATCATCATCTTCCTTTAGTTCCTTATGCCCCACCAGGAAACTCCAGCTTGAACACCAGTGGGGCCAAATGAGTTCAAACACTGCCAACATGAGAGAATTAAAAAAAAAAAAATGCAGAGGAAGCCTGAAAGAACTCTCTGTACACATGAACTTATTTTAAAACTTCTTCCATTTGATATAAAAGTATTTCTAAATGATTCTTTTATTTGGAAAGAAAATGGGTTTCTCTTGCATAAATTATTCAGTATAGAAATGAAAATGCACAAAAGGGAGATTTTGTGTTACTGGCACTGGAAAGGGAAAAACTTTCCCCTCCTCTGAGTGCAGATGACCAAGATCATTCCTAGCCAAGACCTCATATCAATTAATCCAAACTCATCGAACCAGGGGTGTGGAAATTGTCCGCCCTGGCGTGAGCGTGTCCCCTTCCAGACCTCCAGGAGAGAATCCCTTCGGTACTTACATCGACCGCAGGTTCCTCACCGAGCTCTTGAGCTTCAAGAAGTGCACCCGTGCCATGGCAGAGACCTGCTGCCTCCAGAGGGCCAAGCCCTGGACCGACGCCTTCCCCGTGTCCGAGGGCAGCAGGGAGTCCGGCCTTGTCTCGTCAGGGCATCGTGGCCCTGCTTCTCCCCACTCCTCCCCAGGGACGTGCTCATCTGCCGAGAGTTTCCAAGTGCAAATTTATGTCTAAGACCAACTTCTAGGTTGGGATTCATGAAAGTTTAAGAGCCACTTTTGGAGGTTACTGCAGAGGAGCTGATCTCTTTTGCCGTGGATTGTAAATTCACAGCCACCATCGTACCTTCTTGATCCACCGTGGCTTCTCCCTCCAGCCTCAGGAACACATCCTCCAGAGTCGTCATGCTAACTCCATAGTTGATAATTCCCTGCTCAGAGCAGCTGTCGAGGCCGCTGAACAGATCTGCAGCACAGAGATAAAATAAAGGCATGAACACAGATCTCCAGACCACTCTGGTTCAGCTGAGCCAACCTGACTGGAGCATCTCCAGTGACAGAGAAAGCAACAGAGGAAGGAACTGCCAGGACACAAAGGTGTGGAGGAACATAAAACTGCCACAGCCATCCCTCATGGAAGGTGTTTCTGTGTTTAGCACCAACATTTCAGACTGTTTTTCGTCCTCTGTGGGATGGTCAGGCTGAAGTGATGGGCACAGTGGGTGAGGAATGGGCACACAGCAGCACAGGTTGTGTGGGGTTTTCTCTTATCTCTGTCTTTTCATTTAACAGAAAGAGAACTGAACTCTCAGTAACACACGTGGCCCAGTTTAGCCTGTGGGGTTTGTCACTGTAAACAGTAGAAAAGCATTTGTTGCACAGTTTGATCTTAAATGTATGATAAAATTGTGGGGAAAACCCAAACTGTGACAGTTTTGAAGTCCTGATGTGGCTCCTGTAGAAAATGTCCCTTTGCGTTTCTCGTCCCCCGCATTTGTCGTTACTTTTTTTCTCTGTGGATAATTCTCAGTTATTTCCATATACATTACCTGGGAATTTATGCACGTTTTCTAAAGGCAGTTTATATCTCAGTTCATATTGGCTGTGTCCTGAGAACATGGCATTGGGGATGTACCCCTTCACCAGGGACGTCACGTTCTCCAAGTCACAAGACTCACTGACATGGATCCTGTTGTGTGGAAAAAAACCACAAATGTTTAGGTTTGGGATAAAAACACCCAGACAAACAACAGCCACCATTTCATGGATGCATAAAAAGAAAACTCCAACATTCTTCATTCATTCCCTACTCTAGATTAACGAACCCTAACCCTAACTCTTACTGCTGTTTCAGTTAAAGTGGCTGGATATTAATGCAGATAATTTGCTTGTTTTGATGACATCTGCTCTAGGGTTCCATTAATTCTGGTGTTCCCTTGTACTTGCATGTTGCCAGGTATTATTGGGGCTGAAGGAGATACCTTAAATGATAGCAAATCCCCCATTTTTTCTTCAGGAACAGAGAAGAGCCAACACACTTCAGCTTCCCGTGCGAGATAAAAGCCTTGCGGTCTAGAGAAAGGAAAAGCCAAAGGAATTTCTAGCGCAGAGCTGTCATTCCCATCTTTTGGGGCTTTGTGCTCCAGGGTTATCCCACAGGGATGCCCCAGACAGGGCCCGTGCTCACCCGCCAGGATATCGGCCTCGTCCATGAACTGGGTGCTGAACAGGATCACCCGCCCCGCCTGCTGCTCCCTCAGGAGGCTCCACACCTGGTGCCTGGAGAGAGGATCCAGCCCAGCCGTTGGCTCATCCAGGAACAAAACCTGCAGGAAGGATGGAATCGGACGTTCCTCGTTGCCAGACCAGTTGCCTGCTTTTGGGGTTTGGTGTTCTGAAGGCAAGAGACTCGGCGCATTTTTTATGCAAGGGCAGCTGTTCTGGGGGCTGTGAGAGGTCAGGGAACTCTGTCTGCTTCAAAAGTTGACTGGCAAGGTGGGTCGTGAATTAAAAAGCAAAAGAAATTATGAAATTTATTCATTCTAATTATAAGCACTTGAAAGAAGTCTGAAATCCTAGGTCCAAATACATGCTCAAGGGTTTAGTTATGTTGGACCTGAATATTCCCAATGTCACAGAGCCATGCCTGCTGCTTTACCTGGGGGTTTCCAAGCATGGCTATTCCAATGGATAACTTCCTTTTCTGTCCACCACTCAATTTCTCAGCTTGAGTGTCTTGAATGTTGCTGATATCCAGCAGTTCCAGAATGTTTTGCACCTAGAACAGCACAAGGATGTCCATTCTCAGCAGCCATTTTCCTTCCATGCTTTATTTGGGTAGATTTAGATTTAAATTAGACATCAGAGGGAAATTCTTCCCTGTGAGGGTGGGCAGGCCCTGGCACAGGTGCCCAGAGAAGCTGTGGCTGCCCCTGGATCCCTGGCAGTGTCCAAGGCCAGGTTGGACGGGGCTTTGAGCTTCAACTTTCACAAGATCCAGGTGGATTCTTTGAGCTTCCCAGTGCAAAAGGAGCCTCTATGGAATGGTGGGGAGCACACACTCACCTCTCGCTCCACCACTTTGGGCTTGATGCCTTTGACTTCCGCAAAAGTTCTCAGGTTTTCTTTCACCGTCAAGACTTCGAACTGCGTGTTGAACTGCGGGCAAATCCCGATCATCCCCCGGATCTCCTCCCTGTCTCCGATTTCGGAGAGTTTGTAGCTGTATATGGTGGCAGAGCCTGCTCACGAGGATAAATGTGATGGGGGGGAATGAATTGGCCTTTACAGCTTTTGGATCCAGGCCACCCCACTCCAGCCTCTTCCTACCTTCCGAAGGGAAGCTGAGCCCACTGAGTATGTTCAGCAGCGTCGTCTTTCCAGCCCCGCTGTGGCCCAGCAAGGCGGTGATCTGACCCTCGTAAATGTTTAAAGACAAACCTGGAACAAAAATAACATCGAGTTTGGGAAGAAAGGAGGTTTGAATTGCACCCACTCACTGTCAAAGGCCAGAGAAGTCAAGAAATACAAGAATTAAATGGTAATAATTGGGGAAAAGTGCACTGAGTAGGGGAAAGCTCTGCAAACCTTTAACTAAAGGAGTTGGTCTCTATTTAGCAGAAAAGACAGAAATAAAACAATTTTTAAAAACCCCCTTCTTCTCTTTAGTCTTATTAAAAACAGAAAATCGGTAAAAAATGAACAAAACAGTGATCAGTCACATCAATTAATATTTGACATAAATTTTCAAGCAATGCAAGTGCTTTTTTTCATTGACTGACTGCACAATGGGGTTTCCTTGTCTTTAGCAGGAATCAATCTCACAGTTTATACCTCTTAAAGCTTCTGTCTTCTTGTCCTTCTTCTTATAGGCTTTTTTAATATTGTGGAGCCTAAAAGGAAGGTAAGGAGGTTATTATCTGGCGATTTCTGTAAATTCTTTTCCCTGACACCCTTTGACATTTTTATGGACTTTAAGTTACAATGAGAGAAATGGCATGAAGAAAATAAGAAGTGCTGGGAAACAAAGCTGAGATTCACTGGTTTGACAGGCTCTGTGCCCAGGTGTGAACATCACAGCCTGGCACCAAAGATGGGGCACCAAGACACCAAGACTGGCAAAGACAAGTAACATTTTTACAATGGGTTGCTCTCTTCATTCTCTCTTTTGTCCCTAAAGGACATTGAAAGTCCACAACTAAAAAAACTCTGTTATTTTTAAATCTAAATTTATCCGTATTTCACCACCAGTGACCAGTCAGAATTATCTTTTTATCTCTGCGAAACATTTTTATCTCTAATTTTTCTCTGTGAAGCAGAATGTTTTGCAAGAGACTGATGAACATGAAAACTGCCTGGAAAAGTCCAACCCAAAGCTGATGGAAGGAGAGGGGATCAGTGGGAGCACTAAACCAAAGCTACCAAACGCAAGCAATTCCTTCTCTCTTAACCTGATGGCCTCTTTCCCCAGGAATTCGGGGGGCACGGGTTCCACATCATCCCCAAGGAGCTCCTCAGGGTTTGCTGTGGATCTGGGCATGTCCCTGCTGGAGCCTCTCCTGTTCCTCATCCAGTACGAGGCCTTCAGGCAGAACAAAGGAGGGTCTGGGATCCCGTATTTGCCTACCAGGAAAGCAAAAAGATGTTCTGTCATTAACCAAAGCCGCTACCAAGACACCGTCCTAGACTAAACATTTAGGAGTTTCAAGTAAGTACAAAATTGGTATTTTTCCAGTCAAAACCCCCCTGGTTTGGAGCAGAGGTAGAGGAGACCAGAAGGTTGGATTCAGGGCTTTCCCTAATGCTTTCAAGACTTTCTGCACTACATTATCACATTATAATCTCATAAATAGTTCAACAACAGCATAATTAGAAAGAGAAAATATTAAATAATTTGTTGTCATTGATTCTGTGAAGCTGGCACGTGCCAGACACACAAAAGTCACTCCATGACATACTACATTTCTTTTAGTCCAAATCTTATTTTGGTTTACTCAGAGAATGGAGTAGCCCATCATTTCCTTGAGATATCCCATGCAATCTTTGTAAATAAAAATAAATCATTCCTACCTGGCAGAATTTTGTCGAAATACAGAGCCAACAGCATGTACAAGACTGAGTCAAACACCAGCAGTACGTATGTTGAAAATAAAAAGTATGCTTCCTCCATGAGGTTGGAAAAGGAGAAACCTATTCCATATTTCTCTAAACTGAAGATCTGAAATAAAGGAGAAAGAAAAACAAATTTCAGGCTGGAAAAATATGCACATGCCATCAAACCACAGATGCCACTCTGTTTGTTAACCCAGAAATCATCTGCAGTACTGACCAACTGTTCTTATTTTCTTTCTAAAGGGGAAAGGGAATAAATTTACTCCATGCAGAGATCTTAATGCTTTCACCCAGAATTTTCCAGAACAATCCAGAAACAGAAGCAAAGATCAGTGTTTTAGAGATCAATTCAAGAAACCTGATATTGGCACCCTTGATGTGACAGAGTCACGACAAAAATGTTATAATTTACATAATGTTTGATTTAACCATATGACAAATTAACAAAGTCAGCCTCTTCTTCTGCAGCTGCAGAAATCTCTCCCTGGCAGATTTATTTTGATATATTGAGAAATCAAATATTAGATTACCAGAGCTAGAAAGAGCTATAGAGATATGACAGATGGAAAACTGTGAAACTGGCCGGATTTATCCAAGGTGGGGATGGAGGAAGGGCAGCAGCAGCACGAATCCAGAGTTGTATTTGCGGTCTCTGCTGCCAGGAACAGAGAGTGCCTGGGCAGCCAAGGATGCTGTCCCTGGTGTTCCCGAGGACAATGGGGCTGTTGTGTGCAGGGATGCGGCTTCCTCGGGGTCCTGTGGAAGCTGCAGACGTGCACAACAGCAGATATTTTGTGACAAGGGCCCTGCTTGTCTCTGCATTCATCTGCTTTTAAAGCAGGGGAACGGGGTGGGGGCGTTGGAGCCCCTCTGTGCTGCCCAGCAGCAGCTCAGCTCACGTGGGGGTTTCAAAACAGGCTGTGGAGATTGAGGAAAAATAGCTGACGGTTTTACAGCTGGATTTTTGAGCTAAGGGCAGGAATTCCTGTGCCTTTCGCTAGCAGCCGGGGAAGGTTCAGCTGCAGGACGGTGCCCCTGTACCTTGGCAATGCCAGTGTTGAATGCAAAAGGACACATGAGACCAAGAAACCACTTCAGTGGCTCTGGGACATCTTCTATCAGCACCGCCAGGCTCAGGAATCCGAAGATAAAGATGATGAGGAAGCCCGTGGAGCTGACAAGTTTGGAGGTCCTTAAGAGGGAGCAGAGCATGAAAACCAGGTGGATCTGTAAGAACAGAACTTTCCTTCAGTCACTGCAGGAAATAAATATCCTTAACAGCAGCACTTCCACGTGCCAGCCACCAGATCTCTGGTGAGATGAGTCTGGAAAATAAAATCCACTAAAGCCCTCCTTGGTGGGTTGATCTGAGTTTCAAACGAGGCCTTTTTGTAGCCAAACAATCATATAAATTACCTGGGATCAGGTAATCAGGTAATCAGAGATCAAATCTCTGCTGCTGACCTAGAAAAGCCACTCAGATGTTTCGGCCAGCGTGGCCACGCAAAGCACAAAGCAGAAGGCTCTGGAGCAGTGCTTAGGCTCATCAACATGGTGATAAATCCTGTGCTGAGGAAATCTGGCTTTAAAGCCTGACTTACACACGCCAGGCCATAGAGGAAAAACAGGAATGAGACGGCAGGGAAGCTGCTGGTGTAGAAGGGTTCCCGCAGCACGAGGGCCGTCAGCAGGCAGGAGAAGATCAGCACGTAGAGAGAGTACAGCAAACTCCAGGACAGCCTGGGGAGGGAAAGGTGCCATCACCCTCGTGGGTAACCAACAGCTCTTGTGACAACTTCATCTGCAGGTCAGAACCGTTTTAAATTTAAGTGTTCATCATTTCCCATGGAAAGAATTTCACTTTCACATCCTCAGAAATGACAGATGATCCAGTTTAGGAGGAAATACTCCAGGGAGCAGAGGACACCACTGCCATGCTCAGCCCTCTGGTTTTGTTGAAATGGAAGAAAACCAGCCATCAGTCGCATCAATTGATATCTGACATACATTTTCAAGCAATGCAAGTGGTTTTTTTCATTGACTGACTGAAATGTTTGCACGACAGTGTTTCCTTGTCTTTAACAGGAATCAGTCTCAGCTTTGAATGCTGGAGAAAAGTTATGAACTCATTTAACTCATGAACCGACCGCTCAAGTGCCCAGGAACTGACTGATTTTTGGCAAACATATTCCAGTTAAAAAAGAACTCACCAAAATGCAATGTCCTGCAGCCCCATGGTCTTCATCAACACTTTGAGCTGCTTCTTTTCTCGTGTAACATTCCTTGATAAGAAATACATGAAGGGAAAGAAACACATCACGGTAACCATCATGAAATAACTGTACTCCAGGCTGAGGGAGAAGAGGATGCTCTGGGACTTCATTCTGACACCAGCAATGGATTTCATTTCTTCCCAAACAGAATGATTTGCCTCCATCTAAAGGAATGCAAGGTCAATAGGTCAGTATTTTGCTTATTTTCTGCAGTGAGATGCATTTATATAAGGAATATTCTGCTTCATCCTCCCTAGATTAACTTTTTAAAGCAGCTTTATTTTCTGACAAACCCATCCCTTGCTATTCCCACAGCAGAGCTTGCCTTTCCTATATCATATTTAAAATAAAAGGGTGCCTCCCTCAGTTCCTAACTTGGATTTACCTCTATAATAGCAGCGTCAATGCTGGACTGCAGGGACAGGAAGCCGTTGTACCAGTACTTGGGGCTGTCACAGTGCCTCGAGGAGAACTCGTAGCAGCTGTCTGCGAGGTAAAGGGCACCACACTAGTGAAAAGTAATTAATTAACTTCTGCTATTAAATGAGATGACAAGAATGCATTGGCACTGTGGGAAACTCTTCAAATGGACGGTGACAAAAACCACCACGAAACCCCAAACACCCAAACCCACAATTTATTCCATGACTTAACAACCATGGGTTATTCCCGCCCTGCCCACAGCAGCAACCACCCCGAAATCCTCATTTTGTATTACCTATGTATCCAACGACTTCGTTGGGAATAACCACATCGCCAGTAGGAAACCTGAGGTGATAGGAGAAGTTGTCTTTAAATACAACCCCTATAGTCTCCCTATTTGAAATCCAGGCTTTTTCCACGGCTCTCTCATCACGGACTTCCTCCAGTTTTATACCTGTGGAGTGTCAGAAGAATACTGTCATGAGTTTTTGTGAGTCTGGAAATGCGTCCATAGGCATTGAGGGAATGTTCTGCTTTCTTAGCACTGCAACTCCTGCTTTTCCAGTTCTCACTGGCCGGGGAGGCAGCTCTGAATACTTCAAACTTTACCAGTTGAAAAGAAATGCACCTCAAAATAATGTTTTTTAATGTGTTTTTAAAAGTATTAGGGAATATTAGGTGAGGCAGAGCTTTACGGTTCAGAAGGGCACACTGGCCTCACGGTAGTTTAAATCCTAGAGAACAAAAACATTTGTGAGAATGGAGGATTTAGGATGAATTTTCTCTCCTGATCAAAGATGTTGGAGAACCACTACGACACAGCGCAGGCACAATAGGTTAAATAATGACAAAATTCAATATTTAAAAAGCAAAACCCACCCATCATGACAGAGCTGGAGGCCACTTTATTCATGATGTGCCTCGTGGTGGCAGTGGCGGGGGTGAAAGTGATGGTGACCCCGGTGGCATTGAAGGCAGGGTCATCCAGGTGCCCCAGGTGGCTGTAGGGCACCTCGGGGTAGCGGATGGGCAGCATGAACGAGGACACGGTGAACACCAGGGGCAGGAAGAGCAGGGACAGAATCCACTCCTACGCCAGGGAGAGCAGGGAGGAGAACATCATGGCAGTGCAAAAGCATAATCTTTGTGGGATTCAAATACAAC